>RJWJ010046616.1:0-11294 GCA_004363605.1 Indri indri | reverse complement strand
CTTCAGGCAGGGTCCCCTCCGGCATGTTCCGTGGGGACCTGATCAGCCACACTTCTGCTCACCCGGCCAGAACCGCCGTCTCTGGAGGAGGCTTTACGTTGGTAAGTTCTGGTGGGCAGGAAAAACATCACTGCAAAATCCACTCTTGTCGGCCTTTTCTACTTTTAGTCTCCTGGGCTTTTAATTTAAATTCCTTTCTATTAGTGGAGCTGGGTGGGGGCCGAAATCCTGAACCTGAGTCATCCGTCCCCACCCTGGACTCTGGCGCCTGACATGAATAATATCCTCCCTCCCATTACCTTGGAAAAGGCAGCCGCCAGGCTCGGAGCCCAGGCGGGCAGTGGGGTCAGAGCCGGCCGGGATTCAGAGGGCGGTGATGCTGGTCCTCCACCGTCTTCTCAGGGACACAGGGGCAGGAAGGGGGCCGTGGTCACGTGGAAAGTGCAGGCAGGAGAAAGTTAATGCGGACCATGAGCAAAGGGCCAGACAAGCCTGGCTTCAAGTCCTCTTTGTCTTATTGGCTGTGTGACCTTGGAGAAATCACTCAGCATCTCTGAGTGTCGACTTCTTCGTTGGTAGACAGAGAAGGAACAATGAGTGACATTTACCGAGCAGTTCCAGTGTGCCGCTGCTGCCAGTGCTTTCTGCTATGAGCAAGCTCTCGCCTCACTGTCCTTCCTGTCCTGTGGTCCCTGCACCCTGAGGGCGTTTGCAAAGCGGGACTACAGGAGAGATCGCAAAGTGAGGGGAAGCGCCGGCGTCCAGGGCCACCTGCTCCCACGGCAGCTTGTGCGTTGCCCCGTGGTCAGCGCACAGCCAGGGCTGCTCTCGGCAGCCAGGACAGGGGAGCTGTCGTGCCCCGGTGAACTGACGCTGCTCTCACCGCTGCGCGGTGGTCACGGCGTGCTGGTTCCTCCCGTGGTTTCTTTTCGGCCTTCCTCCTCGGCATCAGGGGAGGACAGAGGCTGGCTCAGGTCACGGCTCCCACTGTGGACTCAGGGATGGCACCAGACCCGGCTCTGTGTCTGCACCACGTGGGCCTGGAGGACAGAAACTGAAGGACCCTTCCGAGGTGGACACTCGGGGACCTGCGAGGTGCCCTCTGTGTACGAGACGCCGGGTGCCCAGGGGAACCTGTGCCCCTGTTCCAGGTGCCCACGGGAGACAGGCTCGGGCCTGGCTGGGAGCCACGCGGGGGCCTAACTCCCCGGTTGTGCCCCCACGCCCTGCCGCCCTGGGGCGGGCTCAGGAACACACACGCGTCGGTCTTGGCCGTCGCTGCCCCAGGGCTGTGCTGCGGACGCCCCCACTCGCAGGTCCCACTGAGAAACCGTCCCACGCTGGTTCTCACACTCTGTTCTGCCTTCGTTCCGTCATGGGCTCAACACATCCCCGCGGGCCACACGCTTCATTATAAATGGTCCTCACGCGCAGCGTTGAGCAGGGCAGCCGCCCCTCGGGGTGAAGGAGGAGGAGAGTGGGGGAGCCGGGCCCGCGCTCCCACCCCTGCTGGGTGAGCGCCGCCGCGTTCCAGGCCCGCGGGTGCTCAGGGCTGTCTTCTCGGCGGGGGCTGGCTGGTGCTGGCCCAGGAGGGTGGAGCTGCATGGCAGGCCAAGGCGGGCCGGCCCAAGAGGGGCACAGCAGAGACGAGGGCTGAAACCAGAAGCCTGTTAACTGGGGCCTCGACTCATTTCTCCAAAGTGGGGAGTAGCTGTGGGCTGTGGCGACAAGGAAATAAAAACCGCAAATCCACGCAGGCTGGACTGAGTAGAGGTGGCACTGGTGGGGTGCAGAGGATAGGAAGGGAAGCTTGGATTTCACTCGCGCGGGTGGGAGCCAGGCTCATGATCCCGTGGGGTCTAGAGTCCCTGAGTGCCGAATTCATTACAGAAGGTGCAGCCACGTGCACGAGGGTGCTGGACCTTCGGCCCTCTCTTCAGGACATGGTGGCTGCGTTGGCAGCGGCTTGGGCAGGAAGACTGATGCCGCTCCATGGGCCGGCCCTGCAGTTGCACCTGCAAGACCCGCTTCTCCCCGGAGAACCGCGGGGATTGCGTTGCCACCAGCTGGTACTGCTTTGTCGTCAGTGGTGAAGGGTTGGAAGATAGGAGATCCTTCCGGAGAGTCGTGGGAGGAAACGAGAGCTTCGATCTTTCAGTCTGACTTTCATTCTGTTGGGTAAGCCTTCTGTTTAAAGGTTGCCTTCTGGAAGACCCTCCTATGGTGCAAGGAATTGCATAACTCAAGCGGGAGCTCCCTCCTGAAGACACAGCCCACTACTACGAACCAGACTTTTAGCAAATCTTTGTGAGATGCCACATGTTCATCTATAAGCTACTTATGAAACCAATCACGGGGTAAAAAACGGAAAGTGTGCAAACAGTTCTTGTTGCTCCTTTTCTTATTAGGGGGATCTACATCAGCATCAATTGAATGCGTGAGAGAGGACTCCCCGACAGCTCTGGGCCTTCCTGGGTGGGACGGCTGTGCATGTTAAGGGGGAACAAACACGCTTGGTGGAGGATGCGGCTGCAGATCAGTGGAAGACAAAGGGTTGGAATTGGCACCGTGGGTTTAATTCCCAACTCCACCCTGAAGAACAGGCTTATCTTGGGCAACTTTGTGAACCTCAGTTTCTTCATCTGTAAAATGGGAATATTATTTCTCTCACAAGTTATCTTGAAGATTTTAATCAATGATTGACACAAGGTGCTCCACTATTAGTTTTCCCTCCTTTCTTACTGAACACATTTTAGAGGAGAGGCCAGGAAGGGGCACCAGGCCCCCCAACCACGTTCTTGCACCTCTGCTGCGTGGTGTGTCTCTGGCGGGAAGGGAGCAGGCTGGCCTGCAGGCTGCTCTCTCGCCTGGGACTCCAGAGTATTTCTGTCGTCTTCTCCCCGCCCCTTGCAGACCAGGTGAAATGAACATTCTACCCATGAAATGCTTGCAAGGTACACAGGAGAGCGAAGGGAAAAGCCAGCCAGGAAAGGATCCCCATGGCTCTCACCTCCTCGTGAGATGAGCCTTGGGCTGGACCCTCGTCTCCTTGGGCCCCAGGACCCTTGTGTGTGAAGGCACCTGAGATGCCTTTCCCCCTTAACTCCCTACGACCCACTCTCTCTCTCCCATCGCAGGCATCACCGTGAGCACATTAGTTCATCAATTCACTTGATCCTGATAACAAGCCTATGAGGTAGGTGCCCTTATCCTCCCATTTCACACACGAGGAAACTGAGGCACGGAGGCTTAACTAGTGTACACAGGGTCAGGCAGGGGGTGAGTGGAGAGCAGGACCCGGAGTTCATACCCATTTTGCTGTGTGCTTCTCCGCATTAATCACGTAGGCAAACTTGCAGTGATAGAATGAAAGTCAGAAAAGGCTGCCTGCATGTTTCTCAGGCTCCTTGCCCTAAACACGGCTTTAGCCTCAGTTCCTCACGGAGAGAGGTGTGTGCTCCACGGGCTCCTCCCTGCCTCCCTCTTTCTTCGCCTTAAGAGGAGGATTTGGAAGAGGAATTCCATCCTTTGTCCCTTGGCCTTGGGACCGTGACAGTGGCTGAGACCCTGCAACACAGACGGGGCGGGAGGAAGGGGAGGGTGGGAAGGGCCTGAATCTGTACTCTGGAGCCTCAGACGGGCAGAGCCCAGGGACGGGACGGCAGGACTCTCGAGCCACAGCGCACAAGGGACGCAGCGGGCAAGACCACCACCAAGGGACTGGGCGAAGCGGAACATGGCTGCTCAGGATCCCAGGAAGCTGTCCAGCTGGGGAGCCAGCCTGGGTGCAGTTGGCCCCAGGAGGCCCATGTCTCAGCAGCACCCACCCCTGTGGGTGGTCTCCCCGTCCCCCCCCCCCCCCCCCCGGCTCCATCACAGCGCAGCGCAGCGCCTGGGCCCTGCCGGGCACTGAGCGGTGGTCTGCTGAGGGTGGCAAAGCGGCAGGGCTGGCAGGATCAGACTGGGCTCCCAAGGTCCCAGCTTCTCTTGGGTGGGACCCCAGATACGACGGAGAGCAGAAGGTCTTGGCAGGATGGCCAAACAGGTGTTCAGGCAGGACTCTGTGGGCATTTCCAGCTCGTGGGCTATTTGGGCACCACGGGCTTGGGAGGGACGAGGTGGGCGAGCATGGCAGCCCAGGGCTGGGGCTGAGCCTCCTGCCGCTGTGTCTGGGAAGGAAGACTTCATGCCAGCTCCCCTGGATGGTGGGCTGAGGTTCTGTCCACTCTCTTCCTCAGGACTGGCTCAAGGCTGAGACCAGAGGGCATCTGCACCAAGTGCAGGGGCTGAGGACACACAGCCGTGGAGGGCGGAGCAGGAGAACCGGCACAGGGCCCGGCACCGCCCGGCCTTCTCAGGCAGGTAGTAGGTGGGAAGAAGTTGGAACATACACAGCGGTGATTCTTCCTTAGATTTATGTCAGACTAGCAGGAAACATAGCAGGCCCCAAGGAAACCTTTATTTGCCTTTGGCGAAGGAGTATTTTTTCATTGTACCAATTCTAAATAAGCCAATCAACTGATCATTAGCAAGTGGGTAACTTCAACAATTTAAAGGTAGAGTTTATTAATAAATTTTAAATCAATTTAGCAGTCTTGATACTTATTTTTAAAAAACCAAGTATTTATAAAGCATGAAATAGAGTACATTAGAAAATATCCATGCATTTTACAGAGTAAGACTAAGTACTTTCCAATGACACGCTTGTCCCGGTTTGTGTGCAGAGGCCTCTGTGTGTGCCCACCGAGCTGTGCTCAGAATGTGTTGGTGACGGGGGTGGTCAGAAAAAAAAGGCTGGAAGCCACTTCTCCGAGCATCCGCGGGGTCTCTGCTGTGATCCCGGTTCTGTTCTGAGGTCCAAGGCCTTGCAGGGCCGGCTGTGTTCCGGAGCAAGGTCGGTGGGCAGAAGGAACTGCCGTGCCGAGGGTCTCGTCAGGGAAAGAGGACGGCGCGGCAGACGCAGAGGAGGCACGATGACCCCGTTGGCAGTTCGGGGGAAGGGCAGGTCCCCGGGAAGGGGCCGTCTCAGCCGGGCCATCCAGGAAGGGTGAGAGTGGGGCATGAACCTGGACAGACGCTCAGGTCGCACACTGACTTTGCGGCTTATATGTCGACTCTGCCTCCTGCCAAACATTCTAGTGACCCTTGAACTTTCTGTAGGGCACCTGGTCTGACACCCGCTCCCTTCCCCTTCGGTCCACCTCCAGCATGGTCTCCTGGAGCCCGAGGGGTGACGCTGTCCAGGGATTGCATCGGGGACTGTGACATCGCAAAGACGCACTCTTTGGACATGATAGATTATTTCTTATAAAAAAGCAACATCAAATATCTGCTTTCACTTAGAGAGATTCAAACGAGCGTCTTGCATAACCCTGTCTTTGCCATGTTATGTTTGCATTGGTGCTGAGAATCTTTCTCTGACTAAAAAGAATGCTAGCAAAAAACGGCTTCTGTTTCACATTCAGTGTTACTCGGTCCGTAAGCCTGCTGCAAGCTGGGCTTCCCCGGCCCCCTGAGAACCTGCCCACGGGAGCTCCGGGCAGCAGCCGAGGCCGACTCATGGAGTAGGTTCTGCGGAAGCAGGCGCGAACGTGAAAACTGGGGCCGTCGATCAGACCAGGAGGTAACGTGGGCGGGGCCCGTGGCGTAGTTCAAAAGGTGTGACTGTTGGACCAAAGGCGTAGACTGAAAGGTACCACCTACAGAAAGCGACACTCACCCGTCTACTCTCAAAGGATGGACGGCACCTTGGGTGAATGTTGTCTTTGGTTCAGGGTATACCTCAAAGAGATTCTTTAAATCAAAGCAAACAGCTCGTGGACCTCGGAGGATTTTGTATATTTGGAGATAACCTAGTCCACAAGCATGTATAACATGTACACGTGCTTTTAAAACGGCTATGTATAGTCTGACTTTCTGAATTGTGACTGTTTTACACAGGCTTTCTTCCAAATGGCTGTCACTATGGTACAATTTTGATATCTTCTTTCAGTCAAAGGTTTTTTGCGGGGGCCATAAACTTCTCCACAACTTTTTTATTATGAAACATTTCCAACAAAGAGAATTTCTGTTAGAGGGATAGCAGGACGAGACCCATTCAACTCTCGTCTGGACTCGGTAGTTGCTAACATTTATCTGTGTCTATAGACAGTACACACAGGCATGCAAATACACAAATATAGTATTTATAATATAGGCATATTTTAGATAATATAAATAAAGCATTTAAATATAAATATTATGATTACAAAATATTAAATTATAAACATATATGGCTACATGTTTTAAAATAAGTTTAGCCATCATGATATTTCATTCCTAATTACATTAGCATTTGTTTCAAGAGCAAGAACAATCCCCCGTGTACCTGCAATACCATTATCACAACTAAGAGAACAGTAATTCCATAACAATAATTCTATAAGATCTCATTTTCAGTCCATATTCAAATTTCTCCAATTGTTTCAAGAATTTTTTTATAATTGCTTGTTATTTCTTATACCGGGATCCAATGTAGGCTCACACGTAACAGCAGCTTGTTATGTCTCTTTAGTCTTTTTTTCATCGGAACCAGCACTGTTCACATATGCAAATTTAAATATTCTAGTAGCCACACAAAAGAAATATAAAGAAACAGTTGAAATTAATTTTAAACATATATTTATTTGTTCTAGTCTATGCAAAACGTGATGATTTCAACATATAATCAATATGAACACATTACTAAGGGATTATACATTTGTTTTCTTGCTCGGTCTTTAAAGTTTGGCATGTGTTCTGCCTTCGCTGTAGATCTCAGTTAGGTCCAGGACACTTCCACGCCCGACACCCCCTGGGGTGAGTGACGAATATATTGAACATGCAGCTCTTCCCAGCTCCTTGTTTTCATGGTATAATCATTGAATTCTTAAATGGTATTGTTTTTTCGCAATTTACTTTTCCAACCAAATTCAAAGTAGAAAAGTAGCGTTCCCTTTAGTCAGAGGATTGAAATTGCATTTTAATTTCAGGATCTGAAAGCTCGTGCTGATTCTAGGCTATTAACAACAGCACATTTTGAGGGAGCCAGTCAAATTTTTTTTTTATTTCATTATGCACAGACTCTTCACCACACACTCGCTTGTTTTGGATTGCTGTATGAGACCACGGCAAACAAATGGAAAACAGTGCTGCTTTACAAATCTGAGCCCTAAATAGGCACAGTAAATACACAGAAAGGTTATTAAATCATTGATAGTTTTAAAAGAAATGCAAATTAGGAAGTGTGACGTTTCTTTTAAAACTTACCAAATGAACAGTTCTTAAAATCTGGAAACATTCTGGCCCGATAGCAGTATAACAAAATCAGGATGTTTACACACTGCTCTTGGCGTTCATTAATTCATCCATTCGTTCATTCGACACATAATTATTGAGACTGAGAAGCTGCTCGAGGCACTGGGTGTGAATCAGTGAACATAAAACCCCTGCGCTCGTCCAGCTTGCGTTATGGTGGAGGTGGGTGAGCGAATTCATGTGACTCCACGTCATACGGAGGAAACCACCGTGGGGCACTAGGACATGCCAAGGCGTCGGATGCGGGGGCTGTAATTCTAAATAGGGCTTTCAAGGAAGAGCTCGTTGAGAAGGTGACATTTCAGCAAAAATTTGAAGCAAGTGAGGGGAAGGGCCGTACGGATGTCTGGGGGGATGTCTGGGCCCAAATGGAGGGGCCCCTGTGGGCACAGGCCCGGTGCATGGAAGGAACAGAAGGAAAGCCAGGGGTGCAGGGCTGTGAGGAAGGGGCCCTCCAGGTGGAGGACCAGACGACGTTTGGGAGACGAAAGCACACAGCGTGTGTTTAGAGCCGTGAGATCGGATGAGAGCACCAAGGCAGAGAGTGGATGTCCAGAGGCCGAGCCCCTGGTATCTGTGATACTGGGGTTGTGGGAAGATAAAGACCCAGGAAGAAGCGGAGAAAGATCGGCCAGGCGTAGGACGACACCAGCAGAGTGTGGTGTCCTGGGAGCCACATGAAGAAAGCGTTTCCAAAAGCAGGGAACTGGCAAACACAGTGCAACACTGCTAACAGGTGAGTACCGTGAAGGCCGTCGACCACTGGGTTGGCTCCGTAAGGCTCCATGAGGACCCTGACGAAGGCATTTTAGTGAAGGCAAAAGCTTGGTTTGTGTGAGCTAAAGGAAGATGAGACGAGAGAGACTCGAGACTGAGTGCAGAAAACTCTGGAGACATTTTCTCCAAAGAGAAGAGTAAGGAGCTGGTAGCCAGAAAGGGAACTGAGGAAACAACAGCAAAATTTAATGGAAGAAATAAAGAAATAAATGCACGTTTGCATATTGAAGGGGATGGTTCAGAAACAAGAAACTGGATGTGGGGGAAGGGCGGTTTGCCGAAACGGTCTCCCCGAGTAGGTGAGGAGGGCCGGAGCAGTTCGCCGGGGGGAGAGAGGGCTCTCTGCTCCGCGGGCATGAGGCGGGCGGAGGGCACGCAGGCAGGGTGCTGGCCGGGGTGGGCATTCTGTCCTGAGCTCTTCTGTCTTCTCAGTGAGATAGGACACGTGGCACCATCTCAGCCCAAGGAAGGGACAGGAGCTGTTGGAGGCTGCTGAGGGCAGCAAGGACGGAGTAGCCACCAGGGAGAAGGGTGGGTGACAAGGGAAGTGTGGGCGAGGGCACAGAGGGCCCAGAGGCCACTGGACGTCTGTGGCCAAGAACTCAAAGTGGGCCCCTCAGCATCATTTTGTGACGTCCTCCGCTGACGCTGGACCGCGAGGGCACAGGTACGCGCAGGTGGTGAGCCGCACCTCGGCAGAGGACGGGAGGAGAGACAGGGGTTGAGGGCCGGCGCAGGGCTCAGAACTGTCACGGAGACGGAAGGCAGCGGGGAAGGGCATGGGGCCGCGACGGGCAGAGAACGGAGGCAGGTTCTCTTTTGCTCCTGTGAGGTCGGAAAATAGTTGGCGTCGTGGTGTCGGAGGCTGTTGGGATAGTCGTGGTCAGAGAACGAAAGCTCGAACCTGAGATTACGGAGGGGCCACAGCTGTCGCTACGGCATGGTCTGGCACATACTTGGGAGCTGATGTCGAGGACAAGGCCATCAGTGGGAGAAGACCGGGGAGCTGAGAGACCGAGGCTTGTCTCCGCGGATGCTGACACCACGCAGAACCAGGGCGCGAGTGGGGCCGGAGAAAGAGACGCCACCCAGGGGCCCCCGTGTTCCGGGCGAGGGGCCTGACCTGAGTGTGTGGCTGACGTGTGAGGCTCAAAGTCACGCTTGCTTGTCGGTTTGCTTGGTTTTGGTTTTAGAGAAGAAGAAGGGGCTATAAATGGAAACGAGGAGCAAAGGAGATGCATTCTCCTCCAGTCCAAGGGAATGAGGGTAGAGGAGAAAAAGCCACCCTGGAAGGCCTCGAAGGCAGCGGCGTCCTGGTGGAAGGGACAGGCTTCCCTCACAGGAAGACGAAGGGAGCGTTCAGTGTGGGTTTGGAAACTGATCTTGAAAAGCAGTATGGTGTGTTTATTTGTATTGTTTTGTTTTGCATTTCCGTGGCTTTTAGGATATGCACGCAGTTCTGACTGCAGCATTACTCCACAGAGGACTCCTCCCAATAGCCCCAGCCCCAAGCAACCACTAATCTGCTTGCTACCGCTGCAGATTTGACAATTCTGGACATTTCACATAAATAGAATTATACAATATGTGGTCTTCTGCGACTGGCTTTTTTCTCTTAGGCAGTGTTTTTGAGCACAATTTTAGAACATCTGTTAGGTTCAAATTTTTTTCATGCCCTTTAATGCAACATATGTGAATTCCGCTTACACACTCACCGCCCACAGAAGTGCGGTTACACACATGCACACCGGCACGCACACGCACATTTATTGTGCTTTGTTTATAATGGCAAAGAACTACAAACAGTTATCAGGGGAATGGATAAATAAATTGCGGCCTAACTACACAGACATCTTATGCCTTGGTTAAGGAGAATAAAGGATTTATATGTAAATAAAGCATAGCCAAAATTTCATATAAATTAATAATAATACATGTCAGTGCGTGCATAGAGAAGGAAAAGTAATTTGGAAAATACAAATTGTTGACAGAGATTATTTTTGGGAGCTTAGATCATGGAGAATTATCTTTTTCTTTGCTTGGTAGTATTAGGAAGTTTGAAATTCGTACACAGTACATGTAACTATTTCATAAACAGAACAAAATAAAAATAAAAGCAACATGGCAACTAAGAATTGCAGGTGGGGCATGGTAGCTCATGCCTGTAATCCCAGCACTTTGGGAGGCTGAAGTAGGAAGATAGCTTGAAGCCAGGAGTTCAAGATTAGCCTGGACAACCTAGCAAGACCCTGTCTCTACAAAAAATAGAAAAAATTAGTCGGGTGTGGTGGCACATGCCTATAGTCTTAGCTACTTGGGAGGCTGAAGTGGGAAGATTGCTTGAATCCAGGAGTTCAAGACTGTAGTGAGTTATGATTGTGCCACTGCATTCCAGTCTGGGTGAGAGAGCAAGATCTGGTCTCTTAAAAAAAAATTTTTTTTTCATAATGTTTACAAAATTCAATTTGGGATCCTGAGAGTTTGTCCTAAATGAGATAATTCAACAGAAAAAAAAAAAAACAAAAAACCATCTACGTATGACAGTGTTTGATTATCTATGGAGGAAAAAATTGGAAAGACCCAGTTTGATGGAAAATTATGCTGCTATTAAAAATGTTTTTCTGAATACTGTAGAATTAGGAGAAGCTGCTTGTGAGATTATAAAGGAAAAAACCCAGAACACAAATTTCCATACATGATTACTGCAGCCACACAACACATGCATAGATGCAAAGACTAAAATGGAGTATGAAAAATGTTAAAATTTTTTTTGCATGGTAGAGTTATCATCTCTCAAAATAAAATTTGTGAGTTTCTTCTTACTTTCTCAGCCCTGAGTCTGACGAACTCCAGAACCACGTTAACCAGGGTCTGATCTGCTGGTTGAATCAGATATCCCTGTTTTCATCCCAGACTCAGTGTACCAAGCCCGGCTCACTTCTGCCACACTGACCCCTTCTGGGGTCTGCAGATCCCTCAATACTAAAAAGAAATATGAGATCCCTTCCTCCCCACTTACCATATGCAATCAAAATAATTTAAAAGAAACTGTAAATTCTAATGTTTCCCAATATAACAATTTGGGTGCTTCTCCCCCTAAATTATCAAACTATTTTGTAAAACGTTGGTGCCTTCACTTTGCTGGTATCCTAAACTCATAATTAGGCTGCAATAGCCTTTCA
>RJWJ010046615.1:0-11286 GCA_004363605.1 Indri indri | reverse complement strand
CATGGCTAATATTTAATATAAAGAAAGGATGCTCACTCTTTTAAAAAAATTAGAAGTGACTCTAACATATAAGATGTTTTTGTTTGTTTGTTTTATGCTCAAAATATAGATGAAGTATTCCTGAGAATTAAGAGGCATAATGCCAGAAACCATGAAACCCTGCAAGAAGAAACCTTAAGAAAAATTTTAAAAATCACTACTTAATCTTAAGGTGAAATAAAATTGCCAATATAAGTTTACCTTTACACTTTAAATTGCAATATTTACTCAGACACTTCTTTGTATAAGAGCTAAAAATAAACATTTGAAAATTAAAAAAAAAAAAAAAAAAAAAAGACCATGTAGGGAAGCCTTGGTTTAAATAGCATCTCCTCAAACATGTCATCCCTGACTCTGCCAGGCAACTTTAATTGCTATCATGTCTGTGTTCCCACAGTTTTTGGTTCACTCATCCACTGTAATAATTATTACCTTCTGTTTCTATACACATCTCCCTCCTTTATCCACACACATGTACAAGTATCTTAAGGTATCAGGAGCAATATCTTATTTGTCATTGTATCCACAGTTCATTGGCAAGTACCTAGCAAATAGTAAGTTTTTAATGCACATTTGTTGAATAAATGATAGATTAGTTAATGATTCTAGCTCAGGAAGGCAGGTGTTAGAAGTCTACATCTAGGTAGACCTATAACTTCACATGAATCTAGATCTCTAGATTACGATCAGCCTTTGTCAAGACTTGCTTGGGTCTGGAGTCAGGAAAGGAGGCAAGACTGAATCTGTAGGCTGAAGGGTATTAATGACTACACTGGAGGAAGTTTAGAAAAATTGAAAATGACACTAACCTGAATATTTAGTAGTTCTCAATCTGAGCTGTGCATTGAAATTATCTGGGGTGCATTTAAAAATTATTACTGCCTGGGACACACCCCAAATGAGTTAAACCAGAATCTCCAGAACAGTGGTTCTCAACCTTGGCATAGGTTAGGGGCTGGGCCTGGGACTTTTTAAAGCCCTTCAGGTAATGCTAAAGTGCAGCCAAGGTTGAGACCATTGCTCTAGTTGGCATGGGTGTTTATAAAGCCCCTATATGATTCCAATGTGCAGCCAGGGTTGAGAAGCCCTGCTATAGATTATTGGTTCTAAAATATGAATGTGCACAAGAATCACCGGACAGAGCTGTTAAAGTGCAGCCCTAATCCTCAGTCTCATTTGAGAGACATTGATTCAGAAGGTGTGAGGATAAGGCCCAGGAATCTGCCTTTTAAACAAATGCTCTGCAGCTGTTGGTTCACAGATCCCAGACAGAGAAAGTGAACAAAATGATCTTTTAGGTTTCTTTCATCTCCAGAATTCCAGGAATGCTTGCATTCTGTATTATTCTTTGATACAGAATGTAACAGGATTCTTCCAGGAGTCTCAGAATTACTGATAAAAGCCCACATATGACAGTAATTAGGGTTAAGTCCCAACCCCATTCTAAAAATGGTGGTCCCTACCAAAAGTTGCTTATTAGTATAAACTGTGAAGTTTTTAAATTGGCCTACTATCCCAGACCAATTAAATGGAAATCTCTGAGAGTGGGATCCACTCATCAAGTTTTTTTGTTTGTTTGTTTCCAGATGATTCCTAAGACCATTCAAAGCTGAGAAAAATATTGTTCAAAAAAGAGCTGTCAAGGAAACCAGACACATCTCTATTAAGACTTATACAAGCTGGGCTGATGACCCTGTTGCATTATACTATAGGCCTTTTCCCATTCTTATAAAAGGTAGCTGGGAGAGGAGAGAAAATCCCAAAATTGTTAAGTTATTAATTTAGGATAGTCTTCAGTCTTTTGTGTCCATTCCATCAACTAAATGAGGAATGCTCCAATAGAAGCAATCATAGCAACTCGGAGTGCCTGAAAGAAGGTAGACTAGCTCCTTTTTCCTTGTTGCAGAGGTAATTGACTTGGCAATCTGCCTGCCCTCCATGCCTGTCAGAGCAGAGAGAGAACAGAAAAACAGTGTCCACTGGAGCCTGAACCATCTGGCTGATGCCCACCCAAGGGAGTCCAGCAGTAAGAGGTCAGGTAGTCACAGCAGGTTGCCAAAGCCAAAGGAAGTCTAAAAACCAAAAGTGGGGAGATAAGTCCCTCTAGCCCAGGCCTGGCTGTTGCTGGAAGCAAAGAGGTAGTGAGTGATAAATGGATATGAGACTGGCGTTTTAAACAGAATTCTGATTCCCTTTAGCTCCGTAAAAATACCAAAAACCTATAAGGATAGGATCTGGAAGGAAGCAAAAGGAGACTCTGAGTCAGCAAAATACTTATTCTTAAATCTATTGCAATAAGGTGTGGTTGTTTATTTAATGGTCCTCTTAAGGTCCTTGTTCAGAATGTCCTTAGGCTTATTTTATCAGACTATTTTGCCATGTTTGATTACTAATGTAGAAGTTTGGGTTTACTAATACAGCTCAGATTAGGAGGAACATTAGGTAAGAACTAGGGGAGGCTGCTAGACAAGCACAATGAAAGCAAGAAGATGTAAGAATTTTTTTTACTGAAACCTACTCCTCCTATTGTCTGCCAACTCTGATTAATACCTCTCTCCCATTACATAAGAAAAACACTTGGGTATTGCACTTACCCCCTCACTCACCCTCACACCCCTGTTCCATTAATCCCTATTCCTAAAAGCAATAATAACAATAGACTTTTGCTGAACATCTATAACATGGAAGTCATTTGTAGGCTAAGAGTTTTACATCTTTTAACCCATTTTATCCTTACAACAGTCCTTATAATGTAGCAAATATCCACATTTTGCAAATGAAAGAATTGAGGCTTACAGAGAGTTTATGTAATTCACTAACAAGTAGGAAATCTGAGTGATTCTAAACCCTGTGCCTATTATTTTTATTTCAATCACAGCTTTACTCTTTGACATTCAGTACTTTTATAATAACTCTGTACCCTGCAGGCTTTCTTGGTCAGAGGCTGAGCTCTTAATCTTTCCTCCCTCAATAAAGATTAACTCTTATTCTATTTACCAGTATAACTCCTTCAGGTAGGACTCACTGATCATCAGATGCACCTGTAGAGCTTTTAAATGATAGCATGGCATGGTTCTCAGCCTTGAGAGCCCATTGGAATTACATGGACCACTAAAAACACAGAAGCCTGGATCCTACCTGCCCACATGTACCTGTATTTCTAATTTCATTGGTCGGAGGTATGACCTGGGCATTAGGATCTTCAAGCTCCCAGTGACTATAATGTATAGTAATGTTGAGAATCACTGACATGGAGTCTTGAGGGGCACCCTGGAGATTCTAATAACAATGCTACTTTTAACACTCTGATTACTCATACATATAGTGTTTATTATGTCACTGTTCTAAACATTTTACTTCTTACTAGAACTATTATTATCCCCGTTTTATAGAAGAAGAAACTGAGACCCATAGAGTTAAAATTACTTCCCTGAGGAAAGAAGTAGTTAGTTGTAGAATTTGAATCTAGGCAGTCTGGCTCTAAAGTCTGGGCTACATTTGAGATGTGGCTCAGGAATCCATATACCTAAAATCATTCCCAGAACTTCTCTTTCTCCAAGGTTGTTAACAGAGATTAAGCTAATCCAATCAACAAGTCCTTGCTTGAGGCTCTCAAATTTTAGTGAACATAAAAATTTACCCCTGGACCATTTACAGTAGTTCCCCTTTATCTTTGGGGGATATGTTCCAAGACACCCAGCGAATGTTTGAAACCACCAGTAGCACTTAAGCCAAGCGCCATCAACCAGAACATATTTTTATTCATGTCTTCCACCCACAAATTTAATGTCTTTTCCATCTTAACCAAGCACTTATTATGCACTATGGCTGTAACTTTTGCAATTTGAGGTGTGACAGCAAAACAAGCACCAATTTCTTTTTCTTCACAATTTCACAGATAGAAGATTCATTCTTACCGTCGATCTTAACAATCTCAGCATACAATTTCATTTTTCTTATTAAGTCAAGAACTTTCACCTTTTCACTTAAAGGAAACACTTTACAGCTTCTCTTGGGCGCAGCCTAACTGCCAGCATCACTACTTTTGAGCTTTAGGGCCACTGCTAAATAAAATAAGGGTTATTTGAACACAAGCACTGTGATACTGGGACAGCCAATCTGATAAAAGAGAGGGCTACTAAAGTGACTAATGGATGGATAGCGTATATAACACGGATGCCTTGGACAAAAGGATGATTGACATCCTAAGCAAGATGGAGCAGGATAGTGAGACATTTAATCCCGCTACTCAAAATGGCATGCAATTTAAAACTTAAAAATGGTTTATTTCTGAAATTTCACATTCACTATTTTCAGCCTGAGGTTGACTTTGGGTGACTGAAACTGGGGAAAGTGAAACTGCAGAAAGCAAAACCACAGATAAAGGGGTATTAAGAATTGAAACATAAAAAATAAGAAGCCAAGGAGAAGCCTCAAAATCTGCTCTTTTAATAGTCGCGTCAGATGGTTCTGATGCAGGAAGTGGTTGAAAAATGCATTCTGCAGGTTACCGAGTGTTTAATATATGATCCAGAACAAAGTGAGTTAATGGCCATCATTTATTCAGTGCATACTTTCCTTATTTATATCACCTTGTAAAATACTCACTAGTATATAAAGGGAGTACTATTATTTCTACTACACAGTTAAGGAAAAATAATAATAAAAAACCCTAATGCTCAGAAAAATCAATCATCTGGCCCAAAGCTATACAGCTAATAAATGGTGAGACCAGATTTCAAAACTAGCTGTGTTAGATTCCAGTGCTCATATTCTTATTTATTACTCTGCCCTGCCACAGAAAAGGGAATAGAAATAAAACAATAAAGGTGTGGCAAACATTTTTTTAAATATAGCAACATGAACCATTGTGAGCTTGGGAAAACAGTCATACACTGCCCAAAGTCTCAGATTGTATTATAATAGTATAATTAATGTGTTCACAGTGATAATACTGGATCATTGAAAAATGATCAAGTCATCGATTGCCTAATGATAGTAAAGTGACACATTTTGAAAAGACTTCCTTTAATATAGACAAAATATTATAAGCAAAACAAGAACAAAATCTTGGAACTTAGAAATTTTGGCATTTAAGAGGAATAAGCTTATGGTGATCTGGAATAGTTCAACTATCATCTTCTCATTCTTTAATGATGAGTTTTGATGAACTCAATTGACATTTAGACTGTGGAATTTGACTCATGACTCATCTAAAGCTAGAACATGGTGAAGATAGAGCTGGGTCATTTAAAGCTATTGTCTATTAATTCCACAAAACACATTGAGTACTAGCTGTTGTCAACTAATTCCACAAAATGCATTGAGCACTATAGCTAACAATATGAATTATGTACCCCCCAAAGCCATCCACATCTCTCTTATCCTTTGTCTTCTTCTACTATAAGAGCTGAAAAGTGAATACTTTACCAAAAGTTTGGCACTTTGTCCCTGAGGCTGCATCAGAAAGAGGACAAGTGGCTTGAGGAGAAGGAAAGAGAAGTTTAGGAGGTTGGCAGACTCCCATCTTAAAGTACCAATGTCCTGCTTCTGAGCGGAAGTACAGAGCCTTTAAAGGTTCTGATTCATCCCATCTTCGGCTAAGACAATCTTATGATCTCTGCCCAGACAATTCCCTTAAGCCATCTCCTGTGGCACAAAGGACACCCTCCTGCTCACTGGTCTGAGGCAGGGATATAGGTTTATTTCTCAAAAACCAAAGGGGGTTTTGAAGAGACAGAAAACCTTTTTGCACTTTTCCAGGCCACTTTCTCTGTTACAAACATACTTCTCTTTCCAGACTCTATTGTAATTTCACCAAGTTGTAAGTGTAACATCACTGTATATGGCTTCCAGGAAGGCCTTTGAAATGGACAGACTGCTGGCACATGCCTTCAGCCTTTCGGTCTTTGCACCCCTCCTCTTTTCCTTTTCACTTGACAGCTATGATGGCTTGAAGTGCCTCGAGGTAAAACAGCCATTTTGTGCTCTAAGGAGGGTGGAGCAGGAAGAAGGAAAGGACCCAGCTTTTACTGTTGTCACTGAGCTGCCATATTAACCCCGAACTGCCCAACCCTGTGATTCTTATCTGTGAGAAAAATGTATGCTTTACTGATTGGTTTTCTGTGGCTTTCAACCAAATGAGAGTGAGCTGACACAAGAGCACATGACTTTAAAGGCACTTTTCTAGGTTTCATGGATAAGGTTGACATTATAGAGAAACTGGAGTAATGTGTGGTGGTCTTTTGATTAAGGTAGTCATGAAAAGCCTCCCTGGGAAGGTGACATTTGGACTGAGGCTTGAATGTTGAGAAGGAGCCAGCCATATGAAAATCCAAAGGAGGAACATGCGGACAAGGAGAATAGCAAGGGCAAAGACGTTAAAGTGAGGTGAGCAAGCCTACATGTTAGAAGCATAATCAGCGTCAGTGGAACACCGTAACTAAGGCAAAAAACAAATTCCGGTGGTGTGCTTGTAAATGATTAAAAACTAGCTCTCCAAAACAAATAGACAAAGACAAAAAAAAAAAAAAAAAAAAAAAAAGCCCTGATTTGTAGCATTTACTGATTTCTGTGGTGTAAATATTCCTACCATTGCCAGTTTCAAGCTACTAACATGATTATCAGCAGCTTGCAAAACTCTGGAATATTTAACAGTCAGCTCTCACAAGCCACAGTGCACCAACCCCAGCACCCCACTGGATAGGAGACAAAGTTTGAGAAGTAAACAGGGGCCAGGTTTTATACAAATATTTTATAAGAGGTTCAGATTTTAGTACAATTATGAAAAAAGCATTTAGAAAGTATTTAGCAGAGGAATGATATGATCTGATTCACATTTATAAACATCACTATGAATATTGTTTGGAATATTAATTATAGTCAACCAAGGACATATATATATATATGAAACTAGTTAGGAAGAAGGCTATTATAGTGGCTTTGGCAAGAGATGGCAGAATCTTAGGCTGGCATGGGGGCAGTGGGGATGGCAAAACATGGATGGACAGGTTTGAAGTGCAAGTGTGTAGAAGAAGAATCAGTACCCTAAGGTAGTGCACACCTATATGATGAGGGTGTCCACGGAATACTTGTTAGGCAGAAAAGGATATATTAGTGAATACAGTCATGTGCCTTAACAGTGCTTCATAAGGAGTTGTGGCTGTTGCCTCCTCTATAAGCAAATGGTGTCAATACATTTAATAAGTACCAAGAGTAACAAGATAGAAGAACCCTGAAGACAAAAATTATTTTAAAAGAAAATAAGAGAGTAGCATCTGATTCTGTGATCTTCCTGTCTCTATAAGATCCCTCAATTTGGGGTCAATAAAAGATTATGTAAAATGTTACATCACTGCACCAACCAGTTGGAGAATATGGGTATAGACCTGAAAGTCAAAGAGACCTGGGGAGTATAAAATGTGGTAATATCAACTTCATATGGTTATTATGAGGTCCAAATGAGAATATAAGTATAAAGAGACTTTAATATAAAATATCTGTCTTATGATCTATAATGAGATCTGTATCCTCTTCTCTCCTAACTCTTTATTCCCGTGAGTCCTCACTTCCTGTTCTATTAGTGGCAATGTTTGAAGAGGAAATATAAAATTATAGGAAGAGAATTTATGTAACTCAAACTTCCTTTGATAAAGAGACTAGATGTCCTCTTTTTAAAGACATACTCTTACACTGGAGCACACAAAGTTTAAGTGGAGCAGCTATAAACAACATGTCTAGCTGTAGGTCAGCATTTCCTGCATTGTATTGTAGAATTAACTATTAAGAGCACATTTTAAATAATGTGCATGAAATATTGACCAATTGCTAGCTTTTCAATGTGTCTTAAAATTATGCCAAAAAATGCTCAGTTTAAAAAGTCTAATACTATACAACAGAGTATACGTACCAGCAACATAAATGGTCAATAATATTTTGTACTTCCATTGCTGTGACAAAAGGAAACTCTGGCAATTTACAAGTTACTAATGAGACATGATAATCAGTGTGTCCTAGTCATTTGACATTCATTCCTGTTTTGATCTGCCAACACCTTATCATGTTCCTTAAATGCAGACTAATTAGTAAACTCTAAAAAGAACTGGCTCAATTTACATGTGCTCAAATTTTTAAAATTGACTCATTATGCTGTTCAAAACTAAATTATTAAATTATTAAAAATTATTAGTTTTAATAATAAACATTTAATAATAAATATTAAAAACCATTATAAACTATTATTAAAAACTGACCTTTTCTTCATGGGATTTGGGAAAACATTGAAGCGTATCACAAAATAAAGTTTGAAAATATTAGAATTTTTAAACCGTGAATTTACATAATGGCAAAATCCTGGTCTGGACTCCTCGAAGTGTTTGCCAAACCTATTGCAACCAAGAGAAGAATTTATGCTACAAAATGAAAGCTATAGTTGCTAAGAGATTCTCTGAAATGAAAGGTACTTATTTCATTTGAAAGTGATTACTTACCCAATAAACAAATCTTTAGGCACACAAAGCTTAAGACACGGCTTTCTTTGTTAAACAATTGCTGTTATGTGGTAGCAATGAGTAATGCGTTCAGAGTTTCTCTAGGAACTATATTCAGTATTTTGTTCTTTTTCTTCTTTCTTTTTTTTTTAAATTCACCTAATTTTCTTCCCTAAGCAGCTAAAATTGAAGCTTGATTTGCCTACTACCACTACCCAAGACCTCACGAAAGCAAAAGTTTCACTTTCCTTTCTATATGAGCTTTCTTTTCTTTCTCTTTATTAAATTTGATGTCTTTCCTTTTCTTCTGTATTTTCACCTCATTTTTCTATTTAATCTTGCACCCATGTCTTTATATCCTTACAGACAACTATAGTCTTATACCTAATCACAGTGAAATTAGCTTATTTCATTTTTTCTTGTTTCCAAAGTATAACCTGTTTTTGCATGTCAGAAAGAAGTTGAGAAATCTACTGTCCTCTTATGCCAAATACCAGAGCATCTATTTCCTACCAATTTTTGCATCCAGTGTAGAATCACCACAATTGCAGACACTCAAAAAATTTTTGTTGAATAGAATTGATCGTATTGAATGAAACTTTCTTATATTTATGTAAGTATCTATATTCACTAGTTGACAATGATAACTGTGCCAAACTCTATTTGACAAGATTTAGATTCCTTACAAATGTGAATTCTGAGAAAATGAGGATTTAAGGGACTAGATTTCACCTTTCTATAATGATCAAATTTAATCTTCCACAAGTGAGAGCAGTAAGAACCAATGGGTATGCCTAGAAAGTAGATCAGAGTTCATTTTAGCACTAATGAAAATTTTTAGGAAAGTCATTTTATTAAGCTCTTTGGGAGAGGTATTTTAAAGTGCATTGTCCCAACTACAACATTTCGTATGCAGACAAATTTTTTTTAAGGTTTTTTAGAAAATTAATATAACAAGCACTTATTCACTAGCCAGTTAAGTACACAGTAAACACAGCTGTATATAGAATAAAACTACCATGTAACAAATTAGCAATATGATATACCTCAATAGTGTACCACTAACTTCCCAGACTGTTCATCTACACCATTCTTTATTTATACTTCATCTGTGATCTCAACTGATTCTAGATGCGGCTTAGATGAAAGAACAGAACACCTTTCACAGAGCTTTATGTTTAACTGTAACCCAAACTTTATGTGTTTTACCTTTCCTTCCATAGAGCTTCTTATCTGTCTAATGATCTTGCAATAAAAGTTAATTAAATAATTATTGCCTGACAACTTAATACCAGGCACAAAAAGACGCTAGTTGTAATATTTCTCTAGCTTAGCACATTAAAAAAAAAAAAAACCTACCTTTTATATAGGTAGTGATTCCACCTGTGAATTTTGCAAAAATTGGGAGTTTTTCCTTGTAATTATTATCAGTAAATCCCAATTCCACTTTTCAAGGTGCTCAGGAAATTGAAAGAGAAAGATATCAGGAAATTGCTGCAGACACACCCAATCAAGTTGGATGATTTCAGAGAGCTTGTTATAAAGAAACTACAAATGTAACTTTTTCTGTCCTCAAATACATCCTGTACTAGAAAATGGACGAATATTTTTATCTGAACTGACACTGTGATATATTAGTCTGCTGTCAAACTACTTAATAATGTTTCCTCTTTTACCTTATCACTACCATATCATACTGTCGTCCAATTTCTTAGTTACTTTGGGAATTGTATGGTGAGGTTAGCGTGGTACTATCTACGTCTTTAATCGATGATTAAAGGATAAAGCTTGGTGTCTGCAGAAATTGTTATGGGGAATAGTGTATGTACTTTGTTAAGAACATGATGATTACTATTGGGCAATATCAAAGATGATACAAACATTCAAGTAAATATCTTAAAATAATGAGTTTCTCCTCATTATGTTAGATTTCCTGGGGCTTCTTTCTCAGACTTTCTATTGATGTTCCTTCTATAAACCAAACCTTGGGAATATAAAAGGAGGAAAAATAACTGTTTGGTAACCTATTGCATTTGTATAGCAAACTAATGGTAACTAACAAAGTGGTGTTTAGTCATAAGTCCAGTTATATGAAATATTGAATAAATTTTAAACAATGTAAAAACCAATGGAGTACTTTATTTTCTAATTATGAAATAAATTAACATCTGGGGGTTTTATAGGGGAAGTACAAATCCTGGTCCTATGCTTTAGATATTTTTCTATGCTTACAAAAAACTTTTAAAATTTTAGTCTATGTTGTCAAGACTATTACTAGGCATTTTTTTCTAAAATTAAAATAAAACTTACACAGATAGCTCAAAATAATTTAACTAAATGAATAATTTTAACTTAAAGCACCTATTTTTAAAATTTATTTATTTTTAATTGACAAAAATTGTACACATTTATCATGTACAATATGATGCTCTGAAACATGTACACTCCCTGGAATGGCCAAACCAATACGAGCAACATGCCCTACCTCACTTATCACTTTTTGTGGTGAGAACGCTTAAAATCTACTCTCCTAGTGTTTTCAAGAATATAATACATTATTATTAATTATAGTCACTATGTTGTACAATAGATTTCTTGAATTTATTTTTCCTATCTGAAATTTTGTATCACTTGACCAACATCTCCCTAACTCCCACCCCCATCCCCAAGGCCCTGCCCAGTCTATGGTAACTACCATTCTACTCTCTGATTCTATGAGTTAAACTTTTTAAAAGTCTACGTATAAGTGAGATCATGC
>RJWJ010046614.1:0-11291 GCA_004363605.1 Indri indri | reverse complement strand
CAAACAATGCTGGTGCTTTCCTTACCGGCATGTTCCTCATCGCCCAGTAGACAGAATGTTCCTGGGCCCTCATGACAAACTTGGACAGCTAATAAATTCTTTAGACTTACTCAGTAGACCCATTCCAAAATGCCCACTTTTCTGAGATTTTTTTTTTATTCCTTCCTCCATAATCTTCCCCAGGAGATTCTTCTAGAATCTACTTCATTTTCTGTTGAAAATTGCTTCTTCCAAGATCCATCCCAGCAGTATATCAGACTGGCTCCCAGCTCAGTTATTTTAGTAACAATCAGTGTATTCCAGTGATTACTGGGGACCTGTGTTACAGAGTGCCTTGATACTGACAAACTCTCCCTTCCTTATCTAACTTTATATTTTGTTCTCCCTGATCCATTACCTTCATGATCCATCTCTGACATTCTCTCCCAGTTCCTGCTGGTACATTCATCCAGGTGTGTTTCACTAGTGTAAAGTTCTCCACCTGCCTTAGCAGGCCCTGCACTTCCTCAGTCAGGTCAAGCTGAGATTTGACACTAATTATGGGGCTGTTGGCCAGGCGGGGAAATATAACCAGATCCCGAGGAGGATAAGCATTGTCTTATAAAGCACCTGTCTCATTTGAGGCTTTTGTGCAATATTCAATTAAGGATGGGTGGGTATAGGAAGCTCTATCTTCTAACAAAGGGGAGTGGCTCACTTCAGTTGGCTCAGAGTGTTCAAGAAAAATTGGCAATTCAAGGTTTTTGAGTGCATCTATCCAGATATCCTCATCTCAAGCCTCAGGGCCTCATTTTTCCCACTATGAGAGCCTGTTTTAGCTTATTTTGTGTTGGTATAAAGAAATATCCAAGGCTGGGTAATTTATAAAGAAAATAATGTTCATTTGGCTCACAATTATGGACGGCTGGAAAGTTTAGGATTGGACATCTGCATCTGGTGAGTTCCTTGGGCTGCTTCCACGCCCAGTGTAAGGTGTAGGGGAGCCAGTGTGTTCAGAGATCGCACGGTGAGAGAGGAAACAAGAGGGAAAGGGGAGGTGCCAGGCTTGTTTTAACAACCAGCTCTCATCAGAAGCTAATAGTGAGAACTCACTTATCCCTGGGAGAGCATCGATCTGTTCTTGAGAGATCCATCCCCACGATCTAAGCACCTCCCACTATGCCCCGTTGCCAACATTGGGGATCAAATTTCAATATGAGGTTTGGTTGGGACAAACTATATCCAAATCATAGCAGAACCCAACTTGGCATTAGAAGACTTTCTAAGGCTTAGAATTCAACCTTCTCTGAAATTCCCCTACTCTTACAATTAGGTTTGATTTTGGCTAGATTTTGACTCATTTAGCCCTCTGGCTACAGGAGAAAAGGGTCTCTTTAAATACTGTCAAGGAGCCTATTGAATTTTATACTTTTCTTTGAATTAATGGGCAATCATCCTGAACCTGTCCGTTCTCTTTATTTAATACATCAATGGCACTCAGCAGTAACTACTCAATTTCACTATCTTTATAATTACTATTTCCCTTTTATCTTTCAAATAACAAAGATATTACACAAGCCAGTGCATCTTCTTGTACCTGTATTCTATTTAAGTTCAGGGAAAATTTTGGCACGTGCCATGCTAAAGTAGAGAATGTCCTTATCACCTGCTACAAGGTGGGTGATCTATCTCCAGAATCGCATCCTTAAAGGTGGCTTCCTGGGGTCACTCTTAGTAATAACACTTTCATGTTTGGCTTATTAGAAGCAGAGTCTAAGATGGGAATTCTTTTGCAAGTGATTTATTAAGGGAGTTATCTTAGGGGAAACATGTAAAGAAAGGCCAAGAGAAGTCTGGCCTCAACTAATGCCATGGAGAGTCCCAGAGCATGAATGATGCTACAGAGTTGTCCCATCTGGTAGAAAGTAGTATGGACTTTATGTTAGCATTAGAGAGTTATTACCTCCAAGTGGCCCTTTGGGAAGGGGGACAAAATCTCTGAAATTCTTAGGAAAGCAAACTCCCATAGGCTAAGGACAATCTTTTTTGAAAAGAGTGTAGTTGTGATTTGTTAGTAGCCAATTGTCTGAATAGGTGTGGGATGGATGAACCCGCCCAGGAAAGGAGATCTGAGTGGGGCACCCAGCAGGACCTACCATAGCAATGAGCTCTATTGATACATGGAACTAAGGTTCCCTGAAACACATTTTAGGAAACATGCCATATGCCTGGCACTGGAGGCGTCTGCCCAATGGACATATGGGCATGTAAACAATCATTGTAACACAATTGCTCCACCCAACATTTATCTATTGTGGCCTACAAGGTGGCAGGTGCTGTGCTAGGTATAAGGTGATTAACCATCTAACCATTTACCCAGGGCGGAGGTTCCTAGATGCAGACAACTTAGTTTCAAAACTGGGACAGTCCTGGGAAAACCTGGATTAGTCAGTCACTCTAACTAGGTGCTGGGACTATTAAGGGGAGTAACAGCATTGTCTGCTGCAAGAACCACAAAATCTGCTAAGTTCAACACATGAAAAGCTAGGGGTTCCTAGAAGAGAGGGCTCCAACTCTCTTTGGGGGAAGAAAGAAGGAGGAGGAGGAGATATCATGCTGACGTGTGCTTTTCTAAAAGCAGCAGGCGGTACCATTTCTGCTGAGCACAGGGAGCTCAACCTGTCCTCTTCTCCTGGGAGCTCATCCTTCTGCTTGGAGCCAGCCCCGGCTTCTGCTCCAGAAAACGTGACCATACTCCAAAAGAAATGAAAGCGGCAGAAGTGCTGACACCTTACGAAGCCTGCTCCTTAATCTCTTTCAGGGTGAAGGGGGCTTTCTAAATTGCACCAGGTATATCGAAGGTAGTGCCCACATTCTTGTCTTCACTTATTCAAAAAATATTGAACACCTACTGTTGAGCAAGAGGAACTTGTTGCCTATCGTCAGGAGCAGAAGTTTAAGAATTCTACCCATTGCATCTTGATATCGGAGTTGCCAAGGAAAACAGCACAGTCAAGCACTGGACATAACAACACTTTACTCACATAGACAAGAGAAAGAGCATGATCGGCTTCAGCAGTGGGCATTGGTCCTCCATGGCCACTGGGTCCTTTCTAGCAGCAGATGCAGGGGAATTGGCTTGCAGGCACCACGCTTGTGCTGCAACAGAAGGATCCTGTCCCCTCCCTGCAGGGGACAGAGGCAGCAGTGGGGTTGACCAGGTGTCATATGATACACATACTTAAACAGAACAAAGGAGTACACATCGAGTGTGAGACAAGGAAAGATATTCCCATCAAGGGATATAGAGTCCTCACAAGCTGTAAGGTAAGGAAGGTTTCCTAACCCAAGGTCCATTCCGGTGCAGCTTAGTAAATAAACATAAAGACAATGCATGCACAAGACTCCTTTCCCAATACCTATTAAATGCTGGACAATGTTCTAGCTCCTGGGGACATAACAGTGAACATAACGAACAAATATCTTCTTGCAACTTACATGCTAGTTACAGAGACAATGCGTGTGTGTGTGTATGTACTTACAATTATAACACATGGTGATACGTGCTATGGTAAAAAGCAGGGAGACGGATTAGGAGGCTAATGAATTAATCCATGTGAGATATGATGATGGTTTGGACAGGGCAGTGGTAATGGATACAGTAAGAAGTATTTGGGTCCTGGGTATATTTTGAAAGTGGAGCCAGCAGGGTTAACTGATGGGTTGAATGAGGTGTGAAAGAGGGGAGTCAGGGTTAGAAGTCAGAAGTTCAGGAAATAAGCATCCAAGTGCAGAAGTTGAGTAGACAATTGGATATATGAATCTGGAGCTCAGGAGAAGCCTGAGTAGGATGTATAATTTTGGGACTCTTCAGTTTATAGATGGTATTGCAAACTATAACTCTGGATGAAATCACTAAGGGAGGAGGTGTACACAGGAAGAAAAGAGGTACAACGATTGAACCCGGGGGCACCCCAACATTAAGAGGAATGGAGAATGAAGAAGAACCAGTACAACCAATGAGGTAAATGCAAAACCAGTGATGTGTGTTGTCTTGGAAGCCACGTAAAGACACTGTTTGAAGAATGAGATCATGATCAGCTGCAAGTCAAGTAGGATAAAGACTGAGAATCAACCACTGGGTTAAGCAATGTGGAGGTGATTGATAACCTTGACTAATCCAAGTTTTGACCACTGAAATGGAAATTTATTTCAGACCATTTTATCCTCTGGGATATCTCCCAACTTTCCCTTGGAAACTGGCCCCAAGTTTCCAAAGAAGTGACAAAATATAGTTTTCTTTTTTGTTTCTCAGCCAGACTGTGGTCACCTCAAGCGCAGGGACCCTATCTTATTTGTCTTAGTATCTCTGGACTCTAACACAATGACTGGCACATAGTAGATATTCAGAAAATATTCGATATATAAGTGAAATGAATGTGATGTTCAGTATGTAAGTTTCCTCCTCATCCTCTTTCGTATACTGCTTTTTCAATTCCTTCCGTGAAAGATGAAGGATTTGATTTTTCAATAGATATCTAGGTTTGGTGAAATAAACTAATAAAAGATTAAAATAAAACATGACAACAGCAATAACAACAATTATTCCCTGAGGGTTATTGTGTGCCCGGCACTTACACCAAGCATTTTACAAATGGGATCCTCTCCATAACACTGTGAGACATGGAGCATTGTTCCAATTTTACCATTCTGCAGGTTTAAAACATTGAGACTCATGGAGATGAAGCAATATGACAGGATCCTTAGAGTGGTGATTGCTGTGTTCACTAAAACTCATTTCTTTTTTCTTCTGGGGACACAGCTCAAGACATTTCCCCATCTCCTTTGCAGGTAGAAGTGGCCAAGTGACTGAATTCTGACTGAGTCCACAATGCAATGTAGGCACAAAGACATGCTCCACTTTCAGGCTTGGCCCATAAAAACCTCACATGCGTAATCCTCTTTCACCATGTAAGAGTTTAATAGAGCAATCTCTGGGAAACTAGATTCCTGAATGACCACTTGGGAGGTTGTCTGCTAAGTAGGAATATCTACATTAGATTTTGCGGGAGTAAAAAGGGCATTTGTGTCGTTAAGCGACTGAGATTTGGGAATTCGTCTTACTACAGCTAGTGTTACTTTCTCTTATATGGTTATACAGCTGGTAAGTCCGCAGGCTTATCTTATAGAGGGGCAAAGCTGTGGGTCAGTCCACTAAGGGGTGCCAGGCATAAAGCACAGACACCATATGGAAACCTAAGGACTTAAGTGACTGTGTGCACAATGCGTGCTGTATGCTGAGGTCCCCAGCTCTCTTCTTTGACGGCAGAATGTTGTCAAGGTCTTTATCTTCCAGGCCAAAGATGGGAAGAGTCTTCTCTGGCAACTCTAACCTCTAGCTAAGAAGAAAGGTTCAAAGATACTGACAATAGGGGCTTCCTACACACAGTCTGAGGAAGTCAGTGATAACAGGTTCCACTGCCTGGCAAGAGCTTCTAATGAGTTTACTGGCTCCTCACTTTTATTCATAACAAGCAACAAGGATTGCTAGACATTAGGAAAGATTCGAACATGAAATACAGAGACCACAACAAACAAACAGAAGGAATGCGACTGAGAAGAAACATGGACGTGAGGGAGAAGAATTGCCCTTCATTAATGCCTTTACCGGAGATAAGACAGGATATGAACGAAATGAGAAAAAGATGCTCTAAAATAAAGAGAGTAGAAAACAAGGTTTTGGTAATTGCAAACATGAGCACAGAAACAAAAATCTCAATAGATGGTTTGAAAGACAAATTTGAAGAAATATCCCCAAAAGTTGAGCAAAGAGACAGAAATAAAAATAGGAAAGAAGCTATAACAACATTATAGGACTGGTTCAAAAGGAATTTCAGAAAAAGAGACCAGAGAAAGCTGAAGGGAGGTGTGAAAAACTATCTATGACATAATTTTAGAAAAGTTCCCAGGACTGAGGGGCAGAGGTGACTGATCAAAAGAGTCATCTCCTCATGCACAGTGGATGGAGAGAAAGATCCACACTAAGGACTGTCATGGAATTTCCAAATGTTAGAGACAAAAAAAAAAAAAGATTCTATGAGTTTCTGGAAAGAAAAAACAGCTTATATACAAGGGTTCAGGTATCAGAATGGCTTCAGATTTTTCAACAGTTCTGTCTCCAAAAATTCTGTAGGTAAATAATATCCAACTAACAATTATGTACCTAGCCAAATTATTAATCATAATTGAGGGTAGAATAATAGCATTTTAAGGTATTCAAGGTCTCAAAATTGTCTCAAGAATCTAGTGGAGGATGTACTTCAACCTAGTGACAGAATCAACTGTGAATGAGGAAGACACGGGTGCAGTACATAGCAGAGCAGAGGAGAGGGGTGACAGCCACTTTCAGGACAATGGCGAAGGGACATTCTGCGTGGCAGCTGTGTCTACACATGCAAGGCCACCCACTAGATGTGAGCAGAGACAGTCTTACTGAGCGCTGGTCACTCTGAGTTCCCAGCTAACCTGAGCCCTGGATGTCCAGGAGAGCATGATCTGGGTTCTGAACTCTACCTGGCTTGTTTTGACCAGATGCTGAGCGAGTTCTTCTCTCCTCCACGTGCCTCTGCCTGGGTAAGCTGAGGACACTCACTTCACCCACAGAAATGTCCTGCTTTGAACTCATCTTGAGGGCTGGACTTAGGCCATGTAAACCCAGAGCAGCCCACTCTCCCTGACAAGATTCATTCCATACGTCCAGTTCTTGGCCCACACTGCAGCCAGACAAACCGTAGTGTTTCTGAAGTGAGCTCTATATTTTTGAGGACTCGCTTGGAAACTCTCAAGGAAGCTAAAGTCAGACCATGACCTGGAGACTCAGCTCAGCCTGTCTTTCCCTGTGGGCCCCTATGTAGAAGTGACACATGTAGGTTTGTGCTGCCACCCCATTTGCCAAAACTAAACATTATTTAGATCTTCATGCACAGGAAGGGTGGGGAATGAAAAGCTGGGGGATGATTAACACAGAAGATGGGATGAGGGTTACTTCTGAATGGGGGTGCGGGCTGGCGGGAGGGGCATGTAATTGGGAAGGGGCACGTGAGGTATCTAAGGGACTGGTAATGTTCTTGCGATTAACCTGGTTAGTGGTACATGAGCACCTACTTTGTGATTATTATTGAAACTCTTCCGTATATATGATTCATTGCACAAGTTTTAAAAAATGAATGGTTGAGCCAGGTCATTGTCCAGGTTCTTCCAATGATGATGAGCTCTAATTTTATGAGGCCGTGAGCGGGATTGGAGGGACAGAATGAATCCAGCGGTGCAGATCATTCATTGCAGCCTAGGAGACGAACCTAGTGGGGAAAGTGCAAGTTTGGTATGAATGTCCCTGGGCCCCAGAGACAAGGTGTGGTGAAGCGCGATGGACAATGTGAATCAGGGAAATGCCTGTGAGGTTGGAATCATAGCCTGCTTCCATCCTTGTGTTGCCTTCCCCTCACCTGGTCTACTCTCAACCGAGTATGCAGAAAGATTCTTTAATAATTTAATTCAGATTGTCACTCCTTTGCTCAAAACCCTCCAAGGAGTTCTCATGTCTTATAGAGTAGAATAATGAAGGAAGCCCTACTTTATCTGGCCCTGTCACCTCTGTGACCTGATCTCCCACTATTTTTGTCCTCATTCCCTCTGCCTCATCTACTGTAATCTACTGCTCTTTCCCAAAGAGGTGAGGCATGCCCCTGCCCCAGGGCCTTTGCACTTGCCAAGTTCCTCTGCCCTGTGAACACTCCTTCAGGGTTCACATCCTCATTTCCTTCGGGTTCCTATTGAAATGGCACTTGGTGAGGCTTTTCCCAACCATTCTTAGTGAATCGACTTCCTATTCCATCTCTGGCACTCATTTTTCATTTCCTGTATTTTATTTGTTCATTGTTATTGCCTGCCTCCCTCTCCCATCTCCCCTCCCCACAGAACGTAGATTCCATGAGGGCAAGATTTTTGTTTGCTCTGTTCAGAGTCACAGTCCTGACATGGAGACAAGTGACTAGGCAACACCTAAACTTTCCTCTTGGACTATCCCATCCCAGGACTCCATCTTCTGGTCTATGGTGTTTCCTCTCAGAAGGAGTAACTAACCATGCAGCTCAATGGTGGATGTTGACAAAGCGTCTTCACCCTGAAGAGCATGAAGGGTGTTATGCAAACACCAAGGTGTATTATTCCCATTAGAAGGGAATCGTATTATTCCCATTAGAAACACACAAGGGCTTCTGAAAGGCCTGGGAAAGGCTCAGTCTTCCAGGCTCCAGTGGCACCTTCTGGATCGCCTGAACTGCCCCATTGGCATGCTTTGAGCCCTTTCAGACATAATTCAGCCAATTTCTTGACATGCATACTCTTATTGCCTTATAATGCTTTCATCAAGTTACGACTTACAACAGATCAGGACAAGCCTAAGTAAAAACAGAGATTTGTTCCTTCGGTGGAGTGTGTCCAAGTTGACAGCAGAGCAAACACCAAAGACTACTTGGGGCTTAACAGGAACCATTCCTTCTATTTGATTTGGAAGACTTTGTCGACCTCAACTAAGAAAAAATTCAAAGACTCTCTCCAGCCCAGACATTGAGTTTGCTCAAATGCCCCATTAGGGATAGAAGAGCTGGGATGGTATTTTGGAAGGAAAAATGAAAATAGTAGTGAGAACTTCCTAAGTGGGCAAAGGGAAAATTCGTGAGCTGCAAAACTCATTTAATGGACCACTGGATTTCCTATGTACACAGCAGAGACTTCAGTTATGAAGGGGGAGAGGGTATCCGTAAAACTTCCTCCCCTTAAAGTTATTCACCCTGAGCAATAATTTATCAATCCAGAGAGAAAAGATCTAGACAGAAACACTCTGGTATTTCTTGGCAATAAAGCAAGGTTGGTCATCTTTGGTGAAGGAAACGATTAGTCTCTTTTCACAATCCTTGCATTTGTATACTGTTTTATATTTTACAAAGCACTACTTTGGTCCACCTTCTCAATAGTCCTAGAAAAGGGACAAGTCAAGAAATATGATCCCTATTTAATAATGAAGAAACTAGGGTTCAAATAAATTAAGTGTTTTGCCCAACATCATTTGTGCAGTGCTGCCCAGTAGAACTTTCTGCAATCATGGGAATATTCTATATTTAGATATGGTAGTCCTGAAGCCACATGGGGTTACTGAGCACTTGGGATGTGGTTAGTGTGAATGAGGAGCTAAAATTTCAGTTTGTAAAACATTTTAATTAACTTAAATTTAAATAGCCATTTGTGGCTAGTGACTACCCTATGGAATAGCACAGGAGTGGCTGAACTGAGACTCTAATCAAGAATGGCTGATTCCATGCCCATAGTTTCCTGCCTGGGAAGGTTCTAATTTATTATGCAGCAGGAAGTAAAATTTGCTAAGAATGCACTAGCTTTGGGAATGTGTAAAGTGAAATCAGTCCCAGAGACCCTTAAGTCCAGCATACCCGGGCTCAATCCTGTTGACGCTTTTCATGCAGGCAAATACCTGCAGCTTGGTTTTTACAGTAATGCACAGGATGAAATCTGGTTGCCATTATTCTTGCTACATGATCTTTTTGTGGCTTCCATCTTCTAAAAACAAGAAAAAAGGCCTCAGTCTCCCAACATATGTTAGGATGATAAGCACCTATTTAATCTCTGTCATTGCAAAGAGAACATAATATTTCCTTTGAAGTGAGAAAAGTTGCTTTGTGAATTTAGGCAATTCCTTTGGGAGGGTGGAGGAGAGTTAAACCAGGCCTCATGTTTCCCAGCAAAATCCCAGATCTGAGGATGTGTTGGTATTCTGGACTGCAGGAGGAGAAAGGGAAAAAGGAACTCAGACTTAGTGGGAGTACATTGTTCTAAGGGTTTTCAAAACTTGCCTCATTTGTTTCTGCATCAGCCTTGTGGGTTTGGAATTATTATTATAAGGCAGAGTTTCTCGACATCAGCACTATTGATATTTTGGGCCAAATAGTTCTGTGTCATAGGGGGCTGTCCTGTGCATTGCATTAATAGAATGTTTGGCAGCATCCCTGGCCTCTACCCACTAGAGTAGAGTCCCATTCCCTAGTTGTGACAACCAAAAAATGTCTCTAGACATTGTCAAATATCTCCCAAATGCATCCGGGTTCAGAACCACTGTTGCAGAGTCACCTTTCACAGATATATCTGATCTCACACAGCTAATATTTTGCTTGGAACATTTTTAAGCTCAGGTCATTTCCCTACCCTCCAATGCCCATTGTTTTTGTGTTATACTGTTTTTAACTTTTGGTGGAATTTGGGGGAAGACATTAAAGAAACTTAAACGAAAAGAGAACAAGAGCCCTTAATGTGTCTCCCTTTCTCCCTCAATCCAATAATCATGTATCTTCAGTGTTTCAAATAGAGCCCAGTATGGAGAATACATTCAATAAATATTTTCTATACTGGGTGCGTGAATGGATGAAGTTCAAAGATACCATGTTTTCTATTTTGGGTTACCAGATGGGACAGACAGGGCCGGGTATTAGGTTCCAAATGGTCGGAAGGCAAAAATCGAAAGACTTAAGAGAATCCAAACTTGGAAAATTCAATGGAATGAATCCAAATTAACGTCTATGAGAGCTATTCTAGAATCAGGACCCCAGAAGTCAACTACGAAATCAAGACTTAAGGGGTAGGCATCCTAGTGGTTAAGAGTGTCAACTTAGGATCAGACAGACCTGGTTTGGATTTTGGCTTTTTTCATTGGTAGGTATGTGGCCATCACTCTTTTTCTAATCACTAAGAGATAAATACAAAGGTAGAGAATCAGAAGAGAACAGGAATGGAGCTGGAGCCCGTCGGGAACAGAAGAGGAGATCTAGAATGATTGCCTTTGTGAGATTAGTGGGGACGTGGAGGTGGGAGGCGCTGGGCTGCTGGGAGATGCAGAATGGCAAGAAGCAATCCTTGAGCTGGCGTTGTCTTAAGATGGGTCTCCATAAGCAGACCCTGAGATGACCGTCTGTACACAAGAAGTTCATGAAGGGTGTGCTCCCGGGAGAAACCGTGAAGGAGAGAGGAACGCAGGTCAGAGAAGGGGAAGAAGTCTGTCAAGTCTGCGATTTCAGGCAAGGTTCCAGACACAGTGGGATCCTGCAGGGAACTGTGAATTACATCTCAAGAGTTTGTCCAGCTTTTGGCAAGGAGATGGGAGTTCCTACTCCTACACCAGTCAGCCGTTGGCTGTGGCTGCCCTGGGAGGGCTTAAACTCCTGGGAACTCCTAGCTCCCTGCACATA
>RJWJ010046613.1:0-11282 GCA_004363605.1 Indri indri | reverse complement strand
CCCTAGAAGGCTTGCTATGGCATGGCACTGAGCCCCACCCTGGGGTTCTCACTCATAGGCCTGTGGGTCAGTTGGGGAGACCAAAGAACATGCATTTTTAAGAAGTTCCTCCAATGATGCTGATGCAGCTGGTCTGGGGGCCACACTTTGACAGCCCCCACTGTTAAACAGCAATGTGAGGTAGGACCCTGGCTCAGGTCCAGTTTCCAAGAAGCAGAGCCTGAGGCAGGGGTTCAAGGCATCAGGGCATGGGGTGCTCTTGAGGAAAGTATGCGTGAGAGAGCAGGGAAACCTGCTGGGGGAGAGCCAAGCAAGGACATTGCCCCAGGCAAAGTCTGGCCTTTGATTTATGCTCTGGAATGTGAACAACAGAGAAGTCTTGGTCTTTGTATTCCAAAGAGTCTCCACGGGCTGTGTCCGATGTCGAGGACCATTCTCAGAGTGAAGCTGTGTGCCGTTGTCCGCTACCCTCCCAACAGCTGGGCGGGGCACGGGCAGCACCGGTTCCATATTCTAATTTCATAGACGGGGAAACTGCCATCACTGAGTTTAAGTAAATTACACAAAGCCACACAACTGGAATTTGACCCTGGGCTGCCAGCTCCCGAGACAAAGCCCTGTCTAGCGCATATGTGCAGTTTCTCAGGGCTGGCACATCCTCCGCCAGGTCCTTTAAACCAGGGCGATTTCCGGATGCAGTTACAACTTCACTGTTTTCGTAGATCCCCACGCACATTTTTTTTAATGTTGCCGTCATGTGTTCTTGGGCTTTTGATTGCGTTGGAAGTACTTTCCCATGTTGCTATACAGACTCCATAGTTATTGTTTTAAAGGCCCTACGTTACATCTCATACATCGACCTCAGTCTCCTCAACTAGTCTGTGGTGGGGGGAATAATGGTCCCGCCAAAGATGTCCATGTCCTAATGCCTAGAACCTGTAAATATGAGACCTTACTTGGCAAAAGCAACTTTGCAGATGTGATTAAATTAATAACCTTGAGATGCAGGGATTAGCCTGGGTTATCCAGAAGGGCTCAATCTGATCCAAGGGTCTTTCCTAGAGGAAGGCAGGAAGGTCGGAGTCAGAGAAGGAGGCGTGACGATGGAAGCAGAGGTTGGAGTGATGTGGGTCTGTGAGCCAAAGAGTGCAGGCAGCCTCTAGAAGCTTGGAAAGGCAAGGGAAGGGATTCTCCTTAGAGCTTTCAGAAAGGAACACAGCCCTGCTGATACCTGATTTTGGTCCGGCGAGACCTGTGTTGGACTTCTGACCTCCCGAACTGTAAGGTAGTACGTTGGTGTTGTATAAGCCCTTGGCATGTGATTCTTTGTCACAGCAGCCACATGAAACTCATGCACGACCCTTGCTTGTCTGATCTTGGAAGTGCTCCCTCCTCCTGGCTGGAGATGAGGCGCCTCCCCAGAGCTAGTTTTATTGCAGATTGTTATGTTATGGGCACTGCACTAAGGGCTAGTTAGTTATGTAATTTAATCTCTTTCATGTCACTATGGGCACCACCATTGTCTTCATCTCACAGTGAGGAACTGAGGGTGCTGAGTAACTTGCCCAAAGCCACATGAATAGCCAGAGCTAGGATTCAGGCCCTGGAACTCTGTGGTCTGATTCCAGTGGCTTCCTGACCAGTGATGCCATAGTGAGAGTGACCACCTGTGCCTCGGGGAGGGCTGTCTTGATCCTGCTCATTGACAGTCATAGCTGGTGTCGGTTACCAAACACTAACCCACACCTCATCCCTGCCCTAGTGCTTTACATATGGTGTGCTCGGTGCACTGATGGTGAGCCTGCATTTTTGCAGGAGGGTTTGCATTGCCTATATCGTGTACATGAAGAAACCCAGAGAGGGTCTACGGCCCATCCACGGCAGGTAGGCCTAGGGCCGGGCTGGATGTAGGCACAGAACCATCCATCCCCAAAGCCTGTGCTGACTCCGAAGTTCTTAACCACACAAGATGCCACAGGACCAGAGCCAGGTGATTTCCATCTTCATCAGCTTTATTGTCAGTTCATCCTGATGCATCAACTCTGTGCAGGAATCCAGGAGGCCTTTCAAGTCTTATATTCATGCTTCATGGAAAGTAATCTGTGCACATCATCTTGAATAACTATCTCTGTCACTCAATAGCAGTCACGCATGTAGGCACAGCCACGTATCTGGATTAATGCTGATGGCCTCATTGTCACCCAAGGATGAGATGAGATACAGCCCGGCTTTGGATGGGTCACTGGTGGCCCTTGAAGTTCTCTCAAGCCATGTCCCTTTAAAAATCTGCCAAACCTGAAAATCTGTAGCATATCATTTTCTCCATAAAATGCTTTAAATTACAGTCACATGTTGCTTAAGGACAAGGATAAGTTCTGCAAAATGCATTGTTAGGTGATTTTGTTGTTGAGCAAACATCACAGAGTGTACTTAAACCTGGATGGTGGAGCCTACCACACACCTAGGCTACGTAGTACAGTCTGTTACTCCTAGGCTACCAACCTGTACTCAATGCTGAGGGCAGTTATAACATAATAGTAACTATTCATGTATCTAAATCTAAACGTACAAATACTACAGTAAAAATACCGTATAAAAGATAAATGGTGCACCTGTATAGGGTACTTACCATGAATGGAGCTTGCAGGACTGGAAATTTCTCTGGGTGAGTCAGTGGGTGAGTGGTCAGTGAATGTGAAGGCCTAGGGCATTATGTACACTACTGTAGACTTTATAAACACTAGATGCTTAGGCTACACTAACTTAATTTAAAAAATTAAGTGATGGCCATGTCACTGGGCAATAAGAATTTTTAGCTCCGTTATAATCTTATGGGAACACTATCACATAGGTAGTCTGTCATTGACCAAAACATCATTATGTGGCAATGACTGTGCACCTAAAATTTTTAGTAAACTCCTTGGTGAGTTGACAGGCAAGGCACTAGCCACTGGGAGCCATCCCTTATAGCCCTTTGAAATGTCGCCTTCCCTAGAGCGCCTCCACTGTGGAGGCAAATGGGGGCCCTGAGCTGTGGACACGGGGCCTTGGGCTAGGCTTGCATGCCAATTTCCATGCTCACACCGTCTCCTCGTGCTTCGTTCACATTCCTGCATTAGCAACCTGGCAAAGGCCACTGAGAGAGACCTTTGGGGCGGAGGGTGCTGACACCTGCAGCTTAAGGCTGCCTCAGTCTGCCCAGGGCCCGGGCAGACGTCTCAATCCCGCTAGCTTCATCTGAGAGAGCTTTTTACCTGGGAGCACTTCTCCCAGGGCTCCATGGGGTGTGCAGGGCAGGTCTGGTGGATGAGGAGGTTCCGGTGAAGAGTGGTTCCGTAGATGAGCTAGTGGATGGTGAAGCTGGACCTAGAACCCAGGTCGTCCGGTTCTGGGTCCAGCGCTCTGTGCAGTCGTCTTAGCCGTCCTTGTGGCAGATGTGCGTGGAGGGCACGTGTGGGGGATTTTACACAGTCTCATGATATTATCACCAAATCATCCCCAGATGTTCTAAAACAGTTTCTGTGTTAGTGCTGCGTCATCCACGGCCCCCCCAGTAATGGCTGCGTTAAGAGACCGAATGCAAGTTGGTCTTGTATTTCAGCCTTTCTTAAGTCTGGTGGTGTTGGGAAATCTACAGATGTGATTCTGTCCTCCGCTGGGTGCAAACTTAGGACACCAGTGAACGTGACAAGGCTAAAATTGTGCAATTATTTCTGAGTCTGAGGAACGTAGACAGTCGTGTGCAAGAAGGAATCTTGCGGCCTAATAAACCAAGAATGAGCTCGGAGAGCCTAAATGGAGAGGAATGAAATGATTGAGAGAATGTCCAAGGTTTTGTTGTGGCTTAGACTATACAGGATTCACTATTGTCAAATAGAACATGTGAGTAGGTGACATCAAATTTTATGGTAGAGTTATATATTCCATTTTATCTTTTACATACACTAAAATGTAACAAAATTATCTCCTCTTACCTAGGATTACGGGACAACCGCTACAGTACAAATGATCAAATTGCCCTTAAAGGTCTCCAGTCTGATGTTACAGAGAAGAAACCTCACTTCACCGAGGTAACATATATTTCTAACTTCTGGAGTAGTCAGCAAAATGCACCCAACTATAAAATACAATCACTGGCCTACTTGTGATGTGATTGCATTTTGTTTTGTTTAGTCAAAAATTGAATTAGTACAGCAGAAAATCTAACCACCAATGACTAAAACTTGTTACACTGAAGTATGCACTGTATATTTATTTTTTCTTTTATGATCTTCACCCACAATTGATAAGTCTGCAGTATCATGAGAAAATATGGTGATTGATCTCAATTTTAAACCAAAATTAATCTTCTGGAAACAAAGAGAGAGAGAGAGAATTATGCCATATAGCGTTTTGAAGGTGGGGAAGAGATACTTTGAAATCTAATAAGCTAGTATAGGTTGTTGTACCTGCAAAAAGTGTCAGCGGTCTGAGATAGGAAAGAAAATTAGAGGTCACATTTATAAAATGAAATGTTTCAGATTCTGGGGAACAAAAGAACTCTGTGCACAGTGGTTAATATTGTCAGCTTATCATATACTAGGCTCTGTCTAGTCAACTGACTCAGTTAATCCTTCCCACAGCATGGGAGGGAGGTACTGTCTTATCCCTGTTTTGCAGAAGAGAAAACTGAAGCCTCAGTAGGTGACGTGCCCCAAATCTCACAGCTGCACAAGCTGTCTGGCTCGGAGCTTCTGTTCTTAACTTGCTCTAAGGGACTGCGGTAGGGGAAGGCTCGCTCTAGTTAACAGAACTGAACAATATGGACTTTCTCACCTTAAAATGTTGTCTAAGGTGTTATAGTTTAAGAGGTGCCTGCAGTCTGTCACAGGTGGATATTCTGCCACCGACTTTTGTAATGCTAAGAGAGAGTGGAATTATAAGAATTGATTTCTCAGATTAAACAGCAAAGATACCTCTTAATTTTTTTTTTTTACACAAAATGCTTGTCTCGGGTATCACATTGATTTAGCTCTGCATTTAACAAAGCTCAATATTTCCCTCAGACCTCAGACCCAAAATCCCACCAGATGGAGAAAGGATGCAATTTTGGGTCCTGGGATTTAGTCATCAATCTTTAAAGCCCTTTCTCCGTGGAAGCACTAAGCTCACTGTATCAAGGTGTAAAGATGCGTGGCTGTAATTAATTTGCTCCCTGGGAGCAGGGGCAGGAGCCCTGGGTTGCCAGAGGAGAACCAGAAAATGAGTGGGAGGAGCAGTGGATCATTGAGAGCTGTCCCTGGGAGGAGACGTCGCTTAGGAGAGGACGAGATTGAGTCAGGGAGGGCCGTGGGGATGATACCGCTGAGGTCGATTGCTATTCTTTTTAAGAAAGATGCCAACTGACAATCTTTCCCACCTGTTTTTCACATAGAGCTGGCAAATTTTGGCATTTTCCTATGGATGTGAAAATTAATCAGAGTCTGGTCACTAACGATGGTGCAGATCTTTGGGGCCATGTGGCTGGAGCCCTAGAACACACGCACACATACACACTCACACTTGGTCATTACCTGTGACTGAGTTAAACAGCACCTGGAAATCATACCTGCCGAGCATCTGCTCTGGAATTATCTGGATCATCTAATTTGGTCAGTAGTGTGACTTCCACGTTTCCCTCCTAACTTTGAGCTGTTAAAGCTTGTCCCTGTGTGTGCTATAAGGCTGCTGTAGATGATGAAATACATCAACGGATGCCCTGACTTTGTAACTGCCATAAATCTGCGCCTCCCCTCCGGAGCCTGCGCGAGATCGATCACTCTCCCTTCCAAAATGCGGTGAAGCTGTAGCAATGATACAAGGGCTACTCTTCTGCCAAATGATTATTTAAAAAAAGTGAAATATGGAAGAGTTCTCTTCTTAAAAAAAAAAAAAAGCTTAATTTCCTCATAGTAAAAGTAATGGTGACCCCTTGTAGAAACTTAGGAAAATACAGAAATATATAATAAGAACATATTTATATGTACATTTTCCCTTATTTTTCCAATGCATTTTTGACATAAAACTATAACACATATCAACTTTTATAGCCCTCTCATATTATATAATATCAAGTCAGAAGCAATTTCCTGTGTCATTTAAATTATTTGTAATTTTTAATTTCTGTTAAATATAAGATACAGTTATACATACCATGATTTACTTACCCACTCCCTCTTTAAAAAAAAAAAAAAGCAATGATTCTTGGTGGTTGCCGGGGGCTGGAGGAAGAGAGAATGAGAAGTTATGTTTAATGGGTATAGATTTTCACTTTTACAAGATGAAAAGAGTTCTGTTAATGGATGGTCGTGATGGTTGTACAACATTATGAATGTATTTAATACCACTGAATTGTACACTTAAAATGGCTAAGATGGCAAATTTTATGTTATGTGTATTTTATCATAAGAGAAAAATTGGGGGAAAATTATTCTTTCTGGCTTTTCACTGCTATATATTACACAGCATCTAATCTTTAGTAACTGCATAAACAGACAAAAGTTTCACTATGGAAAGTGAGAAGAGCTCAGATTTTTCCATTTGTCTTAAAACTGTCTTTCCCTGTTGCTACATACCAGAGTGGGTGCGTGCATTAGAAAACGCTCCTTTATTCAGGATAAAATGCCGTAGGCTGACAGATCACCCAGGGATGATGATCTCAGGTCGACTAAGCGGGGGAAGACAGGTTTGCAGCGAGTGTGGGGATGGATGTACCCAAAGAGTCCCTCGGCAAAGGCAGTTGCAGGTTGCGTAGCAGCAATGGGGAAGAACACAGTTTCAAGGTAGAGATTGGCTGAGACGCTCGTTCTCTGCAGAGAGGAATAGCTGCAGGGATGGAGGCCTCCTCCCTTCAGCGGCTCAGGGTCTGATTTCTCTGATCATCCACTGCTGGGCTCTTATTTCAGTTAATGAAATTATGCTCTTCTTACTACTATCTCTTAAGCCACAAATATAAAGTTAAAAAGCGTAAACTATGAAGGCAGTTACCAGTACTGCAAAATCATGTTTGAAACATTTAAAAGAAATGAATATCTTAAAGCAGCATCTCTAAGAAAGAAAATGTAAAAACTGTGTTGTGTGGTGTTGGTCGGGAAATGGATGGTTTACTACCAAAGCAAGGTGCAAAACCCAGCTACTCATCTGACCTCCCTCCCACTCGAACATTCTACTTTAAATAGGAGATGATTTCCTTCTTCCTTTCAAATCAAATCTTGTGTTGGTTTATTTTAGATGAAAGGAATCTCTTTGCAAAGAGATTGTTTAGTTAACCCACTATAAAAGGCGGATGGAGTGTCACCCTGAAATAGCTTAATTTGGGAAGATATTTGATATAAAAGATGTAATTACTTTCTAAAGAAAATTTGCCCAGTTTTAAAAGTAGTAGGCTAACTTAGGAACATTAAATAACCCCTCCTTCTCATCTCTTTCTTGGATTCCCAAACCCAGCAAGACAGATTGGACACAATGTGATATGTCATAGTCTGTTATGGGTTGATTTTTTCCCCCTACCCCCATCTAAAAATAAATTCATTTGCTGAAGTCCTAACCCCTGGGACTCCCTCAGAATGCGACTGCCTTTGGAGAGAGGGTCTTTAAAGAGGTGATTACGGTAAAGTGAGGTCATTAGGGTGGGCCCTATCCAATCTGGTAAGATTATCAGAAGAGATGAGGAGGACCCAGATGCGAGAGAGAGGGAAGACCCTGGGAAGAAGCTGGCCGTCTGCCAGCCAGGGAGAGACGCCTCGGAAGAAACCAACCCTGCCAATGTCTTCCTCTCTGACTTCCATCTCCTGGAACTGAGAAAATAAATTTCTGTTATTCAAGCTGCCCACATGCGGCACTTTGTTATGGCTGCCCTAGCAAACTAATACAGAATTTTAAGAGGTTGGGTCTTATCTTTAATTATTTGATCGGTCTCACTGAGGACATAGGATTTGATAAATGGGATTTCCCACACCAGGGAATCATGTGTATTGAGGAGCAAAAAGCCCGCCAGTGTTTCCTTTCTAAGTTCTCTCAGGTTGCTGTTTGGGGCTTTGGTCAGAGCTGAGTCTACACGCTGAAAAGAACGTAGCACCTGACACATAGTAGGTGCTCAAAAAAATGTCAGATGAGTAAATAAACAAATGATTTGATCATGACTGTTATGAGTAACAGAATTTGCACCTAAAAATTAAACTAATTCTACATTTCCGTCAACAAAATTTCAATGTATTGGATATGTAATGAGTTATTTTTACTTTTTTGCAATTCAGATAAACCGGAATGCATTCATTGTAAATTCTACTGAAATGTGGTACAACTTTGGTGTAAACACCCCTTCCTACCCCTGGGTTGGATCATGTCAGACATCCTCCGATTGCTGCTGGTCGTAGGAAGAGTAACACCCACGGCTGCATCACACGCTCACATTTCGAGAGGCACTTTCCCGTACCTCCTCTGTTTTGATCTCTACATTTTCCCTGTGAGATAAAGAGGGCAAATACATGTTTCTTTGGAACTGGGCATTCATCAGCCTTTGTCTCCCCAGGAGCAGTGTCACCTTGACATACAGAGAGGCTCCAGGGCTTCAGACATAAGTTCAAATTCACACCACTCATTACTGCTGTGCCCTCATTTATTTGCATCTGACAGAGGCAAAATCGTAGTTATACTTTCCAGGCCTCAGGTAATGAAATGGTGGCAGATTCCCTATCCCATCCTTTGGGCTTCTAGGTCCTTCTCGCGTTATACTCATGCCTGAAACCCCCCAGCACAGCCCTAGGGCACCCCTCAGCACCTCAGCCAGGTCAGCATTGCCAGAGTCAGGGTCTGTCTCAGGTTTAGACGACATTCATTCATTCCTAGCAAGACATCCCATGTTCATACCAAGGCCAAGGCTCTCAGGGGATTGGGGTACCCTCTTGATGTCAGATACCACAGTATGAGAAAGCCTGGAGTTTCCACAAGAAGCACCCCAGTTTTCTCCTTGCTCTGCTGCTGTGGAAGCCAAGGTCCTGTCCAAGGTCCTGTAGCCAGTGTGGGCACCCCAGGCTCAGGCTGGCCGCCAGGTAACCTAAATCCTAGCCCAGCATTCTTTCCACCATGACTATGTGGAAGAATCACCTGGGAGCTGGTTAAAAATACAAATTCTGAGCTTTATCTCCATAAATCCCTATGCAACCTAGGTCCAGGGAAGGAGGGGCCCAGAAATCTGCATGTTTACCCCCATCTAGGTGTTTTCAGCGCAGGTCGTCACTGGTGCTGACTTTGGGAATCATCGCACTATAAAATAAAACCGATCCTGGAGTTTCCAAGATGGGTATTTGTTTTTTCCTTCAAAGATCAGTGTCAAAGGAGTTCCTACTGAGTATGATTATGCACCTTGTAGGTTGCATGGGAACAATTATTATCGGAACTAAATTTAACTAAAGTAGGAGGGACTGCGTACCAAGTGAAATAGGTGCCAGGTGCACTTCAGTTTTCTTGTGCGGAAACTGCAGCGATGAACAATGCCGCTGGGGCAACGGTGGGAGAGTGTCACCGAAGCACAGGGCTGCTGCTGGGGTCATGCTGGAAGCTTTAAACACACTGGTGCCTCAGCCTCCCTCCCCAGGGATTCTATTTTAACTGTTTGGGGGTGAGGCCTGGGCACTGGGGTTTGGACGAGCTCCCAGGTGGCCGAGACCTGCTGGGGAGGAGGCCCTACCTCCAACGGGCTCCCTGCAGAGCCTGGCCTCAAGGGAGTGGTGCCCGGTGTGAGCTCAAGCGTGAGGTGGCAGTTCAGCTGGAAGGGAAGTCTCATGTCCCCATTCTTGACTCAGTGCTACTGCATTGACCATCTGCTTTTTGGAAAAATGTAGCCAGGGATATTTTGATTTTTTTAAAAAATGAAGTAAATTTTAAAATGACTCTCCTATCCATTTTATTTTCCTCTTTGCTCATCTCCTGTTATCTTTTGAATTAGCGACTTCCCATAAATCTTTAAAAAAAAAAAACCCACATGTAAGATGATGGAAATTATCATGAAAAACAAACCAACCATCTTCCCATGCCTGACAGTGAGGACACAAAGCCCCTTGGGTGGCTAAGATCGTACACGTGGGTCCTTCTCCAGCCATGTGGACCTGCAGTGTCAAATGTCCAGCTAGAGGAGAACATTCCATTACCTGAATAAATGAATATTAATCTGGCCATGAAGAAAAGAAAAATGCCGCCATGTGTGCTAATCACGTCTTAGGAAAAGCATATACCCTGCTCCCAACATACGCAGGCTGTGTCCCTTCAAAAGTGTTTTCTTTAGAAAACCAACAACCTCATGACTCCATCTGTGTTTCTCAAAGTGTGCCACCTGGATCGCCTACAGCAAAATGACTGGGATGTCAGTTAAAATACAGGTGCCTGGGCCCCACCTGTGACCTACAGAATCAGAATCAAATTTTAAGCCTGCAGCTGTGATATCCTGGGTGAATCTCATGCATGTTGGGGTGTGAGAGCTGCTGCTCCAGGGGCCAAGCACCCCAGTTACACCTTCAGGCTTCCAAAGCAAAGATTCCGTGCAAGCACCAGGGGCCTAGTAGCTGCTGGTATCCTGGTATGACTTTGGAACCTGTGCAGCTCCATGCAAGCGTTCATTTTAAGCACATAAAACAACATCAAAACGGGGGCCCAGGACCTCGTTAGCACTCACTCCGTGCTGGGGTATAGTCAGTCTCCTGTGTCATTTTCTGTGGCGCTTTCTACATAAACATAATAAAAACAAAATGAGGGCAGAGGAGATTCTTCTTCCAGGTCTTGACCTGGTTAAATGCTTTATTAAAATCATAACACTATTTTGGACACACTAGCAATTTACTGCTAGGGCATATAATCTGCTGATTAGAAAGAATGAAACACCTCGATCGTTTAAAATACTGGTCAAAAACTCATGCCGCTGGTCATTGAAACACAGCAACATTACATCTGTCTCGGTCCACGCCCCAACCCCAGTTCTGACGAGTGAAATCACCTGATTGTCACTGTTTTCGTCGGGGCAAGCCTGCACGCTTGGGCCTTTGGTTCCCACTGCTTTGCTCTCTGGACTTTGATTCCTGTGATGCCAAGTGGCAGGGGGTGACGGAGTAAGAGTCTACACCAGCAGAGGTGGGGGACCTCGAGGGGCACTCAGGCAGGGAGGGGGCCAGTAACCGCACTCACTGTTTCCTTGCAGTCATGCTGAAGCATCTCCCACATAAACCTGCACCCCAAATCCAGCCCACTTCCAGAATTCTGTCTTTTCTCTCCAT
>RJWJ010046612.1:0-11280 GCA_004363605.1 Indri indri | reverse complement strand
CTCTTGTATTCTGTTTACTGGTATTTGAAACAAATGGTGTTCCTTTTTTCTTCCTTGCTCAAAGACTACTGTTTTTTCTCTCCCATCTCTCTTTTCTCTATCTGGAAGATATTCTCTGTGTTTTGGCCTACCCTTCTCCAATTCTTCTAGTCTATGAGATGGGAAAGCTAGCTGTGCAAGCCTAGATCTCAGAATCTTCTTGGATTTAACTATGCATCTGCTTTCTTGTGGGCAGGAGGAGTAAAACCAGCTCTTGGATAATAGTAAGTGTAAAGGGGGAAAAAATATGTAGGAAACCATACTAATATTTTGAGCTAGCATGCTGCAACATCTTAATAATAAGGTTGGATTAAATGTCTGCCTTTTCTCAAGCAAGACCAACTGGTATGAGGCAAGAAGACATTCATTTGGTTAGTTTGTCTACCAATGAGGTTTCTTTTGTTTGTAAGTTACATACGGCAAATTTGATTAGTAAAGAAATTGATTGGTGAGATACTTTGATACTGGTAAAATAAAAGGCACAGAACAATCCAGTCATAAGCATAGGAATTCAGCTGGTTCTTGAGAACTGCCAGCCCCAGGCTCTATAATGTCCTCAGAGCTCTTTTCCTTATGTCCATGATAGAAAACACGGTCACTCACTAACACCTAAATGTAACTTTGTAATTAGAAGAAAGAAACTATTAATATGTTCTCCTTCTCTCAAAGAAAAGGAAGAGACAATCTGAGTAGACTATCTCTTAGCCACCAATTTATTTTAGACCTTATGAGAATAAATTTCAAAACTTCTACTGGGGCTTTGTACAGCAAAAGGAACAACCAGTAAGAGATACATGTTTGACAATGAGTTTATTTTTCAGTCCCAACATATACAATAGGATAAAACTGAAAGTGTAAATTGGGGGGTGTAGGAAAGGAATTAACACTGATCTAAATAATGATAATATTAAATATTTCATTGTGAGATTACTGGCCTCTTGAAGCCTCTTTCTCTTTCTTCTTATGGGTTGAGATTATGCTGTTTTATAAAAATTGATATTTATACTTTGGAGATATATGTGCAAGTGTGTGTATGTGTGTGTGTGTTTTTCTACCACTACCTGCTGAAAATTGGAAGAATGAGATAATGAGACAAGTTCTGTGATGACTGCTGGTGCAGAGACTTTTAGAGCCCCTGGGTTGTCATTTCAGGCTGAATAACTCAGATCTGTGAAAATACACCACAGAGAGAAGTCAAATGCATTCTAAAGCAAAGCAGTTTCCTATCAGTAAGAGCGCAGTATCCTAAAAGGTGTATGGACTATCACAAAGAGGAAAAGACCTAAAGAAGAGATGTTAAGAACAAGGGACTGTCATGAGAGTCTATCCTATAAATTTTAAACATCATAGTTGCTTTTTTTTCGATGACATACACAACAAATGACAGTCAACAAATACATCATCATAGATAAGCTACTTAGCCTCAAAAATACCTGTCTAGAGAGGAAACAAGACAATGTGGCATGCGGCACCAGGATGGGTACAGGATACAGAGCAGATATTCCTTGGTCCCACACCGGTTCACAGGCCAGCAAACGTACATTTAATAGCTATGTGGAGTGACCTGCTCATAGCGTTTTCTGCAATTCTGAGGACTCACTTGTCATCTTCCTTTGCCATCGTCTGTCCCCCTCTTGTGTGTGAGTCAGAGGTACCTTAGTAGTTACGATGTTCAATTGCACAAGACATATTTGAGAACATTTAATTTAACAGAATATGTTTGACTCCTCCTCAAAACCATTTGTAATGTGATTAGATTATTCATACTTTTAGACAATCACCTTTGTACATTTTGTAATCTGGACATCTTCTCCATATGAAGTTGCAAAACACAATGGTAGATGGCACATTATTTAATTTCCTCCCTTTTTATGTTGTAATGTCCATTAGTTACCCCAATCTCTCTGTAAAGAGCAATGCATCTGTTCAATCTGTACGTAACAATACTGTTTGGGTTTAAAGGATGGGCAGTGCAGGAAATGTATCCTGGAGCACAGTAACTCTTTTGTTGGTACCAGTGCAGAGAGACTGGTGAACTATCGAGGTGACTATACATGAGGTGACCAGCAGTGAAGTGTTCTCATGGGGAACTAAGAATATCAGGGTGGACCACTGTGAGTACTGTGATGTAATGACTGTGTGGACAATACAGGAAGAGACATGAGAAGATCCTCTTTCTTGTACCCATGGACTCAAGACAGATAACAGTAAGTTGGGGAAGAAATCAACACTTGGAATACATGTTATGATCAAATTCTAAGTTGCAGTTACAAAATCCCCGGGTAGAGACTTACTGATTCATCTCAGGTGAGATGCTAAGATCCAGATTATCACCCAGTATCCAGTTAATGCAAGGGTTAAGAATTAACTTGGTTATACCTTCTGCAGGATAGAGAAGAGGGGGAACAGTTTCAAAAATGGGAAGGGGGTTAAATGGCCAAGCCCACAGTAAAGCACTATAGGCTACTTCTTCCACTATTAAGCATTAAGACTGCGAAGATATTGCTACTTTTGTCAAAGTTGACTTTTCTACACACTTCTGTTTATCGTAAGTATGCATTATAGAGGTCATAGAGAAAGGGTGGCTTATTTATTAAATGGTATAGTCTCTGTGTTTCATGCATTTTTGTTTAAATGTGAAGTCAGTCTTGGAACACTTACCTCCTTTACATGAAAAATTAATAAAAGGCCTCTGGAAATACCAAGAAAAATCAGAGAGACCACAGAAAGGGAAAGATAGGAAAGACAGTTTTTTTAATCCCCCCCCCCAAAAAAAACCCTGAAGTTTTCAGAAGTTTTCTCATTTAAGCTGAAAAAAGGAAGTGAATTGGAAAAACAGAAAAATTACAACCAGGAATCACCAACTAGAAACTTTTCCCACTGAAAATTAATCAACAACAACAACATAAATAACTACTTGTAATTTTTATTCTGAAATTGATTCTTGGTTGTGATTTCTGTTTTTCTTCTGAAAAATCAAGTACACCAATTCCCTGAGGCTTTGGCATTGGGGTAGGGGGTTTTAAAAAGAAGAGTGGTTGAACCTTGGAACAGTTCTGGTTAGACTGTGAATCTGGGCCTCTTCCCAAGTAAGACAGTACCCTATTGACAAGAATATATTTCTTTGGTGTTATTTGTCTCTTTATTATGTTTGAGCAAGGAAAAATATTTGTCCTCCAGGGTTCCTTCTCTGAGGCAAGTTACCTAATTCTCTTTGAAAGAACTTTTGTACTCAGGCTCTTTATTCTTATCGCCCACTTTTGTTCATCTTTTCTGCCAGTCCTGTAGTTCAAGACTCCTCCATCTGTTTCCTGGACAACTATCTACCAACTGGCTTTCTCCCAACCTCTCCTGCCCTCTTCCATTCTATTCTCCCCTCTACGCTGTATAAAGATGGAACTTTAAAAGAAAAAAAAAAAAACCTGATTCTGTTTGAAACCACTTGCTGCATCTTGCTCTTTGGATGAAGTGCTGCATTTTCCCCGTGACCCACAATCCTGGCATACCTAATCTCTGCTTGTTTCTCCCACCTTGCATTGTATGATCAAGCCAAATGACCACTAGAGGACTTTTGTATTTGTGGTTCTCTCTGTCTACAATGCTTTTCTCCATAATTCTTCTTTGCCTAATTAGCGCTTATTCATTGCTAAACTGAATGTTTGTATCCCCTCAAAATTCGTATGTTGAAATCCTAACCTCCCATGAGATGGCATTAGGAGGTGAGGCTTTGGTTGGTGATTAGGTCATAAGGCGGGGAGCTCTCATGAATGGGATTAGTGTCCTTATAATTGAGGCCCCAGAGATCTTCCTCACTTCTTCTGCAATGTGAAAACAATGAGAAGACAGTTGTCCATGAACCAGGAAGCAAGCCCTGGCCAGACACCGCTTTGGAATTTGATCCTATGTGAACTCTTTGTTCCATTTGGTCATTGTGAACATTTCAAATGGATGAAAGCAGGAAGGGCAGAAGGAGTGCCATGACTTCCACAGAAGCTCTTCAGCAAGTGACCAAGAGGCATGTCTGAGTAGTATGGCTTTACCCTAGAGAGTTTACTCTCCTCCAGGCTCTTTGGTCTTTTAGGCACAGACAATGGACTTTATGCGACCAACCCATAAAGACCAGGCTACACCAGCTCACAGAAGACAGATGCATATTTCACAATACTTTTTTTTTTTAATTATACTTGGTAATACATATTCTTCTTCAGGGCCTGGAATGCTTACATTAACTTTCATGTCGCCTAAGAAGCTTAAAGTTCTATCTTGGCATCAATTTCTTAATGACAAGTACAGTGCCACATGATTCTTTCAAGGAATTTGTTTAACATCTCTAGGAGCTACAAGGGGAAAACAAGCCAATGCAGTAACATATACCAACCTGCCTCCTCAGACCCGCTATAAGCAGGTTGTTCTTTTCCCTATACATCGTACGTAGCTCAGGTGAGTTCTCATGTCACTTCTGACTTTTTCCAAACGGAGGTGAATAAGAAAATGAGCAAAAGTTCCGATTCTTTACATGGACCCAGGACACTGCAGCTAATAATGGCATAGAAGGAAGATAAGTAGACTTAACTAAGGGGGAGGGAGCGGCATTCTTATACCCTAATTACTTCAAAGAACAGATGAGTGTCCTTCAGTTTCAGTACAGAATGAAAAAGTGAACCTCAAAGGCATTGCATTTTATTAAGAGAGGTTTCATTCACCACCATGACACACTTTGTAAGCAGGCGAGTCCCTTGATTCAATTTGAATACGAGAACTCTACAGTGTTTATATTTCCTATATTAAATGTTCCTGATTCGGATCCACATATTGCCTAAGTATCAAAACTATGTGTTTCTGATGGACAATATGCTATTTATCAGAAGTCTAACCTTTTTAGATATTACAGCTTAAACATGGTTTTTCTCTTATATGACTAAATTTCATTTTAGAATAATAATAGATGATCTCCCTAAGGAAAGATCTTTTTCAGGTATTATACAGGCAAGAAAATTTAGAGTTCTTCCTGAGGTAAATGCAGGCATGTACATTTGTTCACTAATAATCCTCATGTTAAGTGGTAATTTTAAGTAGCAGTAAGTGGGATGGGTGGTTGGGGGAGTAGAAAAGCAAGGGAAAAATCATATCTGAGATTTCCTTTTTAGTTAGTTTGAAAATAGTTGCTCTTGGACAAGAGTTGTAGTTTTAAAAATTAAACATTTATATGGTATGTAAATTCATCTGAAGATCAATTTGGGCAGAGAGTATTATCTCTCTAATCTTGAGGTCTATTCATAGCTTCTTTAAGTAAACTTTCAACTCTCTGCTCCCACTGAGTACAATGACCCCACAGGGGTTCATGTTGTAGGGAAGGGAAGAGATTAGGAAAGAAGGGAGGGCATGATGTATACTCCTGCAGTCACATTTATTAAAACTTACAGACTTCAGTACCTGCTACCTCTTTGTCGTCTTATTTGTCCAAGGTTATGCATAGCGGGAAAGAAAGTGGATGTGCAGGATGTGGGAGACATGGAGACAACTGCTACTACAAACCACTGGGTCATATTAATTAACTAATTGGTTAATTCCTTAAAAATAGGTATAAAATAACTACCATAAAATATTGCCTTGCTAGCTGCCATTGTGGTTGTGTCTATAAGATGAGTATAATATACGGTCTCTAATTCAAACAGTTTACAACTCAATTTTGTCCAGAAGCAAGGTTAATACATGAAAATTTAAATATTGCACAAGCAATAAAGCAGGAGATGTCATAAACCAATGATGGTGATGATTGTATCATTAAGTGGGGGAGGAATGGATGGGTTTGTGAGTGCCTGGACCAGTTCGGGGAGCCCTATTAAAACGGCTTTAGCATTTTTGAACACAGCAGTGTTCTAAAGCAATAACTGGCTAACATTAACGCCTAGAATACAGGAAGCAGGAGAAGGTGGGGTTATATAGCACTCTTCCTAAGGCAAAGTGAAAGGGTCTAAAAATTACATTGCTGCCAAGGTATTGCTCAGAGTAACCAGGAAGAGGCACCAACTTGGTGATAGCTTTTTTTTTTTTTTTTTCAGATTAATTTATGCCCACAGGAAAGAGTGGTATTTGTATTTTGTCTTGAATTTTAGGGGATGTTGATGGAATTAAATTGGACAAAAAAAGAACATGGTTCTCCCATTATTGTGTGTGTTGTGTATGAGAAGTAGGATGGAGAAGCCCCAGGGTGAGTTTCCTGCCTTCACACTGTTCTCCAAACTCAGAAAAATAGAGTCTAAATGGTGATTTAATACTGTTTGCCAGTTTTTTGATGTATAACATAATTCATGTTTTAATTCAGCCTCAGTGTCATTTTCTCACATAAGGCATTTCTTGGTGCGTGGCTGTTTCTGTCAGCAGCGTTGGTAATATTGTACTTAGTCCTAAACTGCTTCAGAAGCCCTAAAGCCAGGCACATTATTTCTCCACACCAGGAAGTCACTGGACGAATCACAGTACTTACTCTTCATTTTCCTTCTGTGCTAGTAGACTACTCCCTTTGCAGAGTCTGCAGCCCAATGGGCCCCTCCTTTAGGGCTTAAGGCACTCTCTGGTGTCCTTAATTTGTTCTTCAAATGTAGGCACATTCAAATGTAGGCACGCTAAGAGTATTGCATTCAGTGCATTGGGGAACGTAGAAATCCAACATTCATGTTAGATTTGGACATGTATGTGTGACTGAACATTTGTTTAAAGTTAAATGCTCCCTAAATTCATAGATTGTGGAATGCCATGTCCATGGGAACAAAGAACTCAGGAAGTATTTGTGATCCAGAAATTATGTAAGTGAAATTTTTAATATTAAAAACCATTCATTTACATAGTTTAACTATTTGATTGAAGTGTAAGGATATGCTTTTTCCTGGACAATTAGTATGGACTTAATGATCCTATTAAATTGGTGGGAAACTGGTTGGTAGAAGTTATATATCAGAATCACTTTTGAAGTTTTTATAACAAAATTCACACATTCCCCTGCATGGGCACCATTTGAAATATCACATTTTTCTACTCTTTGGGGATTGCTGATTTAGATGAGTTCATTACTGGTTATACAGTTATACAAGTTTAAAAAATGCCCATTAATTATTCAAGATGTATCTTTAGATATGTCCCACAAGGCTTTATTATTTATTGTGTGTTTCTCAAAATTTTTGTCAGTGGTTTAGAAGAAGATATAGAAATCAGATATTTAGAATCAAATATACAGATGATACAAAGCTATGACAGAGACTTAATATGATATATGCCAGCATTAGAACCCAAATGGATCCATACAAGCTGGAACACTTGAATAAAATAAAGCCAAATTTAGTAGAATAATTTAAACCTTTAATTTAATGTAAACTCATTTAATTTGTAAATAGAGAAATATATATGGTCTTGGGTTGGGGTAGGGATGGAGATGGCTAGAAGATCTAAAGTAGATGTATTCATATAATTTAGAGACAAAGTAAGAGTATATGATTCTCTGTTTAAACTAGCATGACTCAAAATGAAATATACAAGGCGAGCCATTGCTCAAATCTTCTCTAAGGTAATCCATTGCAAAAGATGATTTTAATATGTGGCTGATGAGACTAAGGTGTCTTCTACCTTCACTCTCAGATAAAAAGTACATAATGCCAAAAGCCTTAAAAAATAATGATTAAAAGCTAATTCAATGGTAAATAACATACCACAAGTCCCAGAATTATGCAACAGAGAGTATCTCAGTGATTAATGCAAGTTTTTTGGACTTCTCGTCAGACAGATTTTTGTGATGGAGCTGACTTTTATGCCTTTGTATTCTCTCTCATGATCAACCAGTCTTCACTCCTCTGATTCAGCAAGCAATTAGAGGGAAGAAAATGAACTAAGGTGCCCAGGAGACCCTTATAGCTGGTTCTGCCATTTTATTTCTGGCAGGATTATCTAAATTCATCATTCACTCATACCACAAATTCCTACCAAATGCCAGTTCATAAGCCAGGCATTTTCTTGGTCTTAGGGGTAGTATCAAAGGTGAAAGGCAGTGTTCTTTCTTCAAGGAGCTCAAACTTTGCAAGAGGCAAACATAAACAAATATAACACAACATGATATGGTATGAAAGGACCTTGTGAGTACAGAAAGAAGAAAAGATAAATAAGTTCATTTGAGAAGGGTGAAGGATTCCAGAGGAAGTGAAATTTGATTTGTCTTTGAAGGGAGGGTTAGTGTTTTCAAAGAGAGAACAGGGGCAAGGTACATATACAGGAGGGCCCAGATAGTCTATCTGGGAAATGGAGAAGATTTTTGTATGGTCAAAGAGTGACTTTACGAGGTACATAAGTTTGGCTAGAAAGGTCAGTTGGGATGATATGTGGGCATGTAAAGGTGTTTAGGGATCCTTCTGATGGCAAATTAGCATGAGTTTTTAATCTAGGGAGAAACACAGTCAGATTTAGATTTTCAAAAGATAAATTTAGAGGGTTTATAGCAAGAGATTTATAGTTAGAAGACACTTGCCTGAGGGAAACCAGTTAAGAAATTATTTCAGTTTTTTAGATGAGAGATGATACAGAGCTGAATCAAGGCAGTGTGAATGGAAAAACAAGAGAGAATTAAGGAGTCAGCTTTTACAAGTCAGCTTCCTAGAGCTCAATCAGGCATACATTCATTTGTAAAGACGAGGATGAAAATTGTTATGTCTGGTAATTCCATGAATGTGTATATACCAACCTAGGTCCTATTTAGAGCAGTTTGCATTCTCTACTGTGCAGGTAAACAAGAACAATACCAATACAATCTCTTCAATAAAGTCTAAGTTCATTTTTGGGAAAACTCAGCCATTATTCCTGTAAAACATTTGTGTTTCTTTATTTTTTCTGTTCGCCTTACTCTTGTGAAGTATGTCTGCTACTCTACAGCTCTGCGAGATTCAACCTGCTATTAGAAATGTGTCCAAGAAAAAGGCTGGTGCTAGTAGAGGGTATTTGAAAATGGCCAGCTACACCCACCCAAGGGGATTTTTAGCATGATGGAGTTATCTGTGTGGTACTGTGGTGGTAGATATACTACTCCATGCATTTGTCAAAATCTATGGAAGTGTACACCATAAAGAGGGAGCTTTACTCTATGTAAATTTTTTAAAAAGCCAATCAGTGTGTTGGGAGACCCCAGGATGTGGGGAGAACCCTGACTGTGACAAATTATTTCAACTGTATGTATGACATGAAGGGGAGGAAAAAGCTGACTTAAGAAACTTCGGAAAACAATGTTTTGATTAGATACTTCATCACTAAAGCCCAAAATAATTATTTACAAACACAGTATTCTAATTGTACATTTATTTCTTGTATCAGTATATGTTAAAAATTCTGAAACTAATTTACTTGTGTACTAGGGATAAACAAAGAAACAAACATATTGTAAATAATGAGAGCCAGAGATATCACTGCCAGAGAAAGAAGTTACAGATAACCTGCCCAGAGCAGTGACTCTGTGGTGTTGAATTAAAGTTGGAGATGGCAGGATGAACTCATATTTATGTTTATAGATCTACAGATATATACATACAAGCATACATCTATATAAGCATAGATATGTGTGTATATATAGGTGTGTAACATGTTCTGGGCCTCTTTATTAAGAGGTGCTAGAAAGAATGACACACTCCAATAGCAGCAAACATATTTACTGTCCAGACCACTGTTTTTGTATTCCTTTCTCCAATGAAAAAAACCAAGACTCCTTAGGGAAATAGCTGACTCTAATCTGGGGCAAGGAAAATACAAGATGATACTGGAGCATCTTATAGTGCCAGAAAGTAAAGTAGTGATAAAGTAAAAAAAATAAAAATAAAAAAATAAGGTAGGTGCATATCAAAAGGACACAGAAGCAATATGAAATAGCTGGAATGACCAAAGCTAGAATAATTTGAGCAATGAGCAATATACTAAATGAAAACGGTATGAGGTTATAATCCAGAGAACAAAATAAACATCCCTAAGTCCTAAATTATATACAAATAATTTAGTAAATAAATAATGAATGAATGAATAAATGGGGAAGAAGAGACATATTTTCCTTGCAGAATAATTTCAATTAATAAAGGTAGAAGATACAAAGGAAATAGAAAATCCCCATTAGAACAGCACAGTAATAATTGCAGCAGACAAGATTCACACATGAAGTTAGTATTAGAAGTCATAACTTTTCGGAGAAACATGATATTTGCATGGCCATCTCCTGGAGTGGTTTTAATAAGGTGCACAGATTCTTCGATGCTACTTTCTCTAAGAGGTAGAGTTAATTTTTCTCCCCTTGAGGGTGTGTTGGATTTCATGATTTTCTTCTAATAAATAGAACACAAAAAGGTAAAAATAGTAACTGTAGAATGGAGAGAACTATCCATTGACCATTTTATCAAGTGATCAAAGTTAACATCCCCTGTAAAAGGTCACGTTGATATCACATATCCCCCGAAGTGACACAATGAGAAGGGAACTTCACTTCTATGGTGTTCTTTCCTCAAATCCATAACCCCAGTTTAATTATGGGAAAACATTAGACAAACACAGAGTGAGGGACAATCTACAAAATGCCTGAAGTGGACTCACCAAAATTGTCAAGGATGTCAAAGGCAAGGAAACACCAAGAAAGTGTCCTGGTCAGAGCAGATTAAGGCGACATTGTGGCTAAATGCAATGAGCAGTCCTGGATTGGATCCTGACATTAATGGAAAAAGTGGCAAAATAAGAATGAAATCTGAAGCTTAGTTAATAGTACTGTACTAATGTTAATTTCTTAATTTGATAAATATATCATGGCTATGTATTGTGGGAGAAGCTGGGTAGAGAATATATGGGACCTATCATTGAAATTCTTCTGAAAATCTAAAATTATTTCAAAATAAAGTTTAGTAAAAAATGATTGACTTTAGACCTCTTTCTCCTTCACTGTAAAATAATGTCAGTTTTCAAGGAGCTGGAAATTTCTGCAAAGACAAGCAAAAGTAACATGGAATTACTGACAATAAATGAAAAGTCTTTTTTACCTAGAAATCCTGCCAGGAGTGGTTCAAAAATAACCCAGTCATGGGGCTTTCACACTAAAACTTCAGAGAAAATAGTTTTTAAAACTAAAACTATCTAAAAGAAAAATTAATTAATCTCATTTATTTTAATAAAACACATAAATATGTCTAATTCATTTATTATGAACTCATTTTTAAGTTTTATAAGCTTTATACATTT
>RJWJ010046611.1:0-11288 GCA_004363605.1 Indri indri | reverse complement strand
CTTTTGATTGAATCATAATAGAAAAAAGTTCAATGACTAGATTTCATGTATTAATTTAAGGAAATGCCTATCATAATTTTAGTTGATATAAGAAAATAAACCAATTTGACATTTTCCCACAGAAAAATTCATGGATTAAAATTCATATATGCTATTTGAATTTGTTATTGTATGGTTATTTAATTGCGCATCTTTGTGACTTTGTTATATGTTCTTGACTCTTTTTCTAGATGCTTATATTTTTCCTTCTTAAGGCTGGGACCAGGAAAAAAAGAGTGTAGGTTACAGGCCTTCAGTCTATCATAACCGCGAAGCAGGTTCACTAATAACCAATTTTAAGAAAGTGCTCCCACTGTGTGGAGGAATAGCAAGGATCATCATCACTATGCCAACCGCCAGGAATGGGAGTCAGAATTCTTCCGCCCACTGCTGGGCTGCATTTTTGCCAATTGCCTAAATCTGGTGAGACAGAACACACACATGCAGCAAGTTACATAAAGCAGATGTATTACTCACAGATAGGCAGCAGGAGGCAAAAAAAAGTCTGAGATCCACTGTGGGCTGGTCCCCCAAGGCTCAAGAAAGCTGCATGGAATGAATAGAGTCTTGACTGTGCATGCCCCATTTGCACCACAGTTGAGGGACCTGGAAAGCCAGCCCTCCTTGGGTGCCTCAGGGGTCACGTGACTCATTGAACAAAGCTTTGACAACTTGTGTTGTCCCAGGCCTTTTCTAACTCCAGATATTACATTACCTAGGAGGAATGGAAATAAAGACCAGGCTGTTTGGGGTAGTTTCTCACTATCTCAGGATATTGGACTCCAAGCACATTCTACAGTTACTCCGAGAATTACAGGCAAAAAGAGGGGAGAAAAACCAGGTTGGCCAAGGCTATCTGGGGACCATTCAGAAATAATCGCACTGGCTTTGCGTCCGAGTTCACATGGTCTCAAAAATACAGTGGCTCAGCTCTGCTTATCCTGGTCTAATGCAAGCATCTGCCGAGAGTGAGTTCTCCCTACAGCTCTATTCCTCCCGTCAGGGCTTATTACAAAATTATTATTTCTGAATTGTTGGCACTACTCAGAGCACAGCCAGAGAGCAGAACAGGAATCCCCAGGCCTTTCAGTATGTATATTAGGAAACTAAGATATGGAACAAAGGTAGTTTTGGAGTTAATTCTATTAATGTTAACTTGGGGAACATCTTAGAAGAATTAAATGGTTCCATCATAGACATCTTCTGTGTTTCATTATCTTTCCATTCCAAATGCATTTTAGGTTTTGTACTAACAGTTTTATCCAGACAACTCTGTTAGGAAAAATTACACAAAATTACACTCTTCTACAAAGATACCAAAAAGGAACTAAGAGTACTGCATTTTGAAGATTTTTTGACAGTTTTTAGCATTCTTTTAAACACTGATATCGCAACCTCTGTGTAGATAAAGAATTTTTTTTTTTTGCTTCACATGTAAATTATGGAATTTAGATGTTTTAGGGTGCAGTTAGTTTTCAGGTTTTGATCATAAAATATTTGCCTTCAATTTGTTAACAAATATGATCAGTGCATTCTAGACCTTAGAAATATTCCATAAAAAGAAATGACGATCTCTTGAGTGGGATGGATGGTCACATTGCTACATAACAATAGCATGTTCTTCATATTGGTGTCACCATGAAATTTTAAAAGTCTATCATTAAAAATAAAATTTCAATTAAATTTTGTTCCTCTTCATTATGAAACTTTTTCTTCATTGGGCCTTTCTGAGGCTTCCTATATTTTAATATAGTTTATTTTGCTTTTTTTTTTATAAAAAGTATCAAGAATGAACCTCAAAAACATTATGCTAAGCGAAAGAAGACAAACAAACAAAACCAAAATATTGTATGTTTTGTATGATTTTATTTATATAAAATAATAAGAAAAGGAAAATCTATAGGGACAAAAGATGTGTGGTGGCCTAAGGCTGGTAGTGGGCATGGGGAATGATTATAAGTGGGCACGAAGTTTCTGTTTAGAGTGATGAAAATAATTTAAAATTATATATTGTTATGTATTCTGTAAATATATTTAAAATTATTGAATTGTATACAGCATCAAGTGTGTTTTATGGTTTGTAAATTATATCTTAGTAAAACTGTTCAGAATGCCAAGTACCTCATCAAAGGCTCATGTGCATTATACTAAGGAAATTTGAGAGGTTATTACAACAGGCAAACGATTTAATAAAGTCAGATCTGTTTCTTTCAGCAATGGCTACGTGGCATCTTTCAAAATTGCTATAAAATTATAGAATAAATAGAAATACATCAGTACAGGGCTAATATATCAATAACACACAAACAATTTTTTATTAATATAATGATGCATTGAAGTAAAACATAATTCTAGCTCTTCCATAATGTAAGTATATTATACTCTAGTATAAGGAGCAGACCAATCTTAGAAGAACTTCCTCTCACCAGATGAGTAAATGCTGAAGTTTCTAAAATGTCATAGGATATACTGAGATTGTACCTCTCATCCCAGCACTTTGGGAGGTCCAGGCTGGAGGATGCCTTGAGGCTAGGAGTTGGAGAAAAGCCTGGGCAATATAGCAAGACCTCCATCTCTCAAAAAAGAAAAAAATATTAGCCAGGTGCATAGTCCTAGTTACTCGGTAGGCTGACGCAGGAGGATTGCTTGAGCCCAGGAGTTTGACGTTACAGTGAGCTATAATGAAGCCACTGCACTCCAGCCTGGACAACAGCATGAGAATCTGTCTCTTAAAAAAAAAAGTGTTCCTGTGTACCTCTGCAGATCTTCGTTGTCACTAGGTATGCACAGAACTGAGATGTGGATCTCTGAGATTTAGTATGTAAGTAACGGCAGTGCCAAGGTGTCAATAAAATGGAGCTTTTCTCAAAGAGCTGAAAAGAGAAATAAGCAGATGAAACAAGCATGATGCATCAGACAAATATTAATCGCACACATTTTTGGCAAAAGTTATTTGCCATGCATATAACAGATATAGGGATAATTAATTTTATGAGCAAATAGGTTATTAAAATTAAAAATCAAGAAATGAAAATAAATAGTAAACAAGGGAGGCAATACTTCCAGATCGCTGCTGCATAGGGCTACCCAGATCTTTAGACAGAGGGATTCTAAGCCCCGGTCCTTTTGTTCTTATCAGAGTATGGTTGCTACAATTTTTTATTTTACTGAGTGGGGAGCACAAACACACCCCAGCTGACACCTCGAATTCCAGACATACCCTTTCTTCCCTCCATTACGTGGTAGCAGCTCTATCTTTTATATATTCAGGGTTGATTACCCTCACAAATACAGTCGTGTGCAGCATAATGACTTTCCATCAGTGATGTACTGCATATGTGACAGTGGTCCTGTCAGATCATAATCCTGTATTTTACTGTACCTTGTTTATGTTTAGATATGCTTAGGTACACAAACACCACCGTGTTATTATACAATTGCCTGCAGTATTCAATAGCAACATGCTGTACAAGTTTGTAGACTAGGAGCAGTAAGCAATCATAAAGCTTTGGTGTATGGAAGGCTATACCATCTAGGTTTGTGTAAGCACACTCTGTCATGTTCACACAATGACAAAATCACTTAATGACACATTTCTCAGAATGCATCCCTGTCATTAAGTGACTCATGAGTATACAGTGATTTTCTCCTTCGTCTACTGGTGCACTGGCATGATAAGTCCAAAATGACCATGCAGCATTACAACATAGGCCCAGAGCAACCTGACTGTGTCCACAGGTGAAAAGATTCCAGCTCTTGAACCCAGCTCCTCTAATTCTGCTAAGTCTAAAGTTTTAGAAGCAGTAAGGCACCAAACAATATGTGAATCACAGTGAGTAACGATGAAAAGGACCATTGCTAATTCTCATCTGTTTCATGGATCCAATCATTTACCCTATTGGGATACAGTACTATATAATGACTTCCAGTTTAACTTATATGCAGATACCAGATGATGATGTCCTAATCCTACAGAATGACATCCTCATTGAGGTATTGTCTCAGCCTTGAAAAGGCCATTTCAAGGTGCTGTCGGGCCAGAAGCTTCCAAGCGATACAATATGTGGTACATCCAATGGATCTTGTGATTAAATGCTCATTTTTACATCTAAAAGTGGGTTTTTTTGTTCTGAGGTGAAATTCTGTGAGATACGATGTTGTGAAATCAGATGTTATTTACCCTCAGATAGTGATGCTGGTGTAGGCTCTGTAGGAAGAATAGAGAAATCCGTTAATAGAACCTGAGTCAATCTAGCCATTATTATTCCCTTCAGAATTGAAGTCTCCAATATAATCAACTTGCCAGTAAGAGATTGGTTGTTATTCTTGAGAGGTGTTGCTGTTAATATATCAGAGAATCAGCATTGGTCTCTGCTGCTGACAGGTTGCATATTGACCAGCTGCAGGAAACAGATCGCATTTAACCAGAGAAAGCTCATGCTGTTGAGCTCATGCATAGCTTCCATCTCTAATACCATGACTATGATGTTCTTTGTCCCATCATGGATACACTTCGGATGGCGAAGGTCAGACAGTGAGTGACATCCACTGGAGAGGAATTCTATCTTCCTGTTTGTTGAATATCTCCCTTGCAGCAAATGCTACCTGAGGAACATTGTACTTCCCTGGATTTATCCATATGCCCCATCATAGAAAATTCTCTTTTTTGTTGTCCTATCCTTCTCTTCCTAGACCCCTGAATTGTCAATCTAAGTAATTTTTCAATTTAATATTCAGATGTGTTGGTTGCACTAGAGTCTGCTTGACCAAAACACTTGGGGTAATTTATAAAACCCAACTCATAATGAGCAACTCTGGGCAAAAATCACTTAGTAATGGTAATGCTCTTAGTTTCTCCTCACACTCTGTAGGACACTAGGAGCTGCATTTTTATTTTTGAATTAATTTTTTTTATTTTGAGACAATCATAAATTTACATATAGTTGTAAGAAGCAATACAGGAGGATTCTCTCTACTCTTTTCAAAATTTTCCTCAGTGATAACATCTTGCAAAACTGTAGTACAATATCACAACAAGAAAATAAACATCGATATAATGCAACAATATTATTGAGGTTTTATTAGTGGAATTCTCATCAATTTGGTGAAGAGAGGGCCCAGTTCCTCCGGGGACATTGTCATTTGGTGGTTGCTCTAGTCTTACATGATAAATCTATTCTATAACAATATGCTTACTTCTCTAAATTTTCTGAAATACTTCTTTTATACTCTTCCAATACAATTACGGCAATTTTTACCTCAATTGCTGTAGCCCAGTGATAATTCAAAACTTCAAGAAACCATTATGTAAATGTATAAGGATCAACTTCTTGTCAGAATCACTGAGAGGATTTGCTAAGCCATGCCAGACTGTTTCATTCACTTATCAGGAAAAACATAAATAAGTAAAATTTTTCAAAAATATAGTGTATAAGTATAAATTTGATAGGTATCCATCCAGGACACCTTTTATATGAATTCCATAAACATACAAACCCAAAGAAATAGTAAAGGATTATTTTATATTTGCAATTACATTTACATGAGCACTATGTTATTTATTTATTCCATATGAATTTTATTATGCATAAGAACCTCCTCTGGTTGCTAGGGAAACAGCAGTGAGCAACACAGAAAAAATATCTACTTTTATGCAGCTTACACTGAAGTGAGCAAAGACAAATCAAAAATAACTAAAATATACAGCATATTACAATGTGATAACTACAACAGAAAAAATCATCTGCAAGAGAGTAGTGTTTCTAGGGAAGGTTTCAGTGAAAAGGTGACATTCACAATGATGCTTGAATGAACTGAGAAAATGATCCTTGCAGATATCTGGGGCAAAGAGTGTTACAGTCAGGGAAAACAGGGAGTAAAATAACTCTAAGGAAGGTGTACAACCTTCTGGTTGAAAAGATAAATGAGGCCAGTATGTCAATCTTAGGATGAGTGGCAGGGAGGGCAATAGGAGATAAGGGTCACTAAGGCAATGCGAGACCATATGCCCTAGCATGTTACAGGTCATTGTAAGGACTTTGGCTTTATCCCCAGTGAGGTGAAAAGACATAGGAAGGTATTGTGTGGATGAGTGAGATTATCTGACAATTTTTTAACAGGATCTCTCTGGTGTTTTGTTGGCAAAGATTATAGGGCAAAAATAGGGAACAATTGAAAGTCATTAAAACAATCCAGGTATGGATCCACATGTAACAAGAAGGAGAATTAAGAAATCAGCACTCCCTGGTTACTGCCTGCTGTGTTACAGGTGGACTGAAAACCCTGGGGCACAGAGCCAATGGTATTCTTTAGGGTTGTTCAACACAGCAGCTGTGTGAGGAGTGGCTATACAGATTGTTCTGCAACAGGATTTGTTGCTTTATATTAAGTTTTGACAACTACTCATGTTGATTTACGTAACTCTAGTTCATTTTTTTTAAATGACAGAATGTTACTCCATGGGATGAATATCTATCTATTACACACACATACACACACACACACACACACACACACACAGACACAGAGAACTTGACATATATTACATTACATTGGAATGATGATTAAGACAGTGGCTTCTAGAGCATACTGAGTAATTTTGAATTTTGGCTCTGTTTCTTACTAGTTTTGTGATCTTATGCAATTTACATAATTAAACTCTACATCAGTTCTCTTATCTTCAGAATGGGATTAATAAAAGCAGCTTTCCTCTTAGGGTTCTTATGAAGATTAAATAACTTAATACAAGTAAAGTATTTGGAAATATACTGCTCAATTGAACTAAATGCTATTATTATGATTTTTATTTTTATAACTGTTGCTGTTGTAATTTCTTTATGCCCTTGTGGATAGACATTTACATTCTCAATTTTTAGCACTTATAAACAACACTGCCATAAACTCTCTTATAAATGGCAATAAACATTTTATGTGAGCCGATGTGCAGTGGCTCATTCCTGTAGTCCCAGCTACTTGGGAGGTTGAGGCAAGAGGATCACTCGAGGCCAGAAGTTCAAGGCTGCAGTGTGTTGATTGCGCCTATGAATAGCCACTGCAGTCTAGCCTGGACAACATAGCAAGAACTTATTTCTATAAAAAACAAACAAACAGACAAAAAATCATGTCATGCATTTTTGAACAAGATGTTCCTCTTGGGTTTATATTTCTATGTATTCTACATCATAGAGTAAGTCTCTTTAATTTTCTCATTATTGAAAAAATTGTTCTTCAACACACTGACCAGCAGTGTGCAAGGCTTGGAGTTTAATTATATTACCATCAGTTGGGATTGTAACACTTGGTGCCGCAAGATGGTACCTGACATAATCTGGGTATTTGTCCCCTCCAAATTTCATGTTGAAATTTGAGCCACAGTATTGAAGGTCTGGCCTGGTAAGAGGTGTTTGGGTCATGAGGGCAGATCCCTTGTGAATGGCTTGGTGCTGGCCTCCTGGTAATGAGTGAATCTCCCGCTATTAGTTCCCACAAGAACTGATAGTTAAAAAGAGCCTGGAAGCTCCCTCCCATCTCTGTCTTGCTTCCTTCCTCTCATGATGTGATGGATGCTGCTCCTCACCTTCTGCCATGGGTAGAAGCTTCCCGAGGTCTTTCCTGGAAGCCAATTATGGTGCCGTGATTCTTGTACAGCATTCAGAATCGTGAGCCAAATAAAATAAATTACCCAGCTTCGGGTAGTACTTTATAGCGAAACAAAAAGGACTAAGACAGTATCTCATTATGCTTTAATTTGTCTATCCATAAATAATAGTAAGGTTGAACACTTTTGCATATGCTTGCGTTCTTTACTTAGAAACATCCGTTTATACACTTAGCCTCTTTTTTTACACCATTTATGGGTAAAACTTTATATATCACAATTTGTCATTTTAAAATATTGATTTGTTTAGGTTGCAAACATTTATGAAGTTTCTGTAGTTTGTCATTTAACTATGTTTATATTGTCACTCTGTAGAACAGATTTTAATTATAGGTAACCTAAGGGAATAATATTAGAGCTTTATATTATTCTCATATTTTTAATTTTAATTCAGATTCATATCTGTGTATAGAGTAATATTTGGTTGAATTTTACATGGTTTAATTTATGTGAAAAGATAATTTTATACCTTGATTACTCAATAGTCTATTTTTTCCCACTAATATGGAATGTGATGCTATCAAGTTCTCACATGTGTTTGATTTTGTTTCCACAATCCTAGTGTCTACCATTTATTTGCTTGTCTATTAACTCATTTATTCATATGCTAATTCCCAACATTTTAATTGGCATGGTTTAAAAAATACGTTTTGGATCTGGTAGGCTATTTCTCTTTTTTTCCCAATTATTTCAAGTTTTCAGGTGATCTTAGGCTCTTCATCTTCCTTATTCATTTCTTTCTTTCTTTCTTTTTCTATTCTTGTCACTGGGATTTTCTACTTTAGAGCATGAGCTATCCTGGCTTTTGTATATCAGTTGGGTATTTCGCTGTCAACAATGGCAACAACAAACATAAAATGGTTAAAAAGTACAAGTTAATTTATCTGAAGCACATTAAAGGGATCACACATCTTACAAAGGTAAGAAGATGATGCTAAGGAGTAAACAGGACCAGAGGGATGTCCAAAACCACAGCAAATCTGAAGGAAAAAAACATAGACTGGGATGGCTTGAACAACAGGGAGTTAAAACCCTGCCCCTGCCAGCCTCACCGTGCCTGATGGGATGTGTTGCACCATACCCTTGATTTCCTGTGCCATGTGCTGAAAATCTGGCCTCTTACAAGAGCATGTTCTTGGCTGGTCTTTCACTTCAATCTCTCCCTTTGGCTTTAAAAAAGCTGGCAGAGGAAGAATCTAGCACCTTCTGTAGCTTCTGTGGCTTCTGTAGCATCCTATGCAGGAGGGCTGAGGATGAAGGAAAGCTCAAACAGGACCCCATGCAGCTTTTGTTGTGACACTAGAGCTTCATTTTGTCTTCTAAAATTCAACATCCTGTTCCAGGTCCTCTTCATTGAGTTAGACTGTGTTTGATACCCTTGGATGTGTAACCTGGGTTTCAGATTATGTTGTATTTTTATCCAGCTTCTACACATCCTATTCATAAACACTTAAAAATTTTCCCACTTAGCAATTTCTTCCATAGCCAGTATTATCAATTTTATAACTTATGATCTTCACCCACATGGGTATCTGGAACGTTCTTCAAACTGACCTTTATACTTTCATTTCTTTTGATTCTGAAACTCATTTTCCACACAGCCTTCAAAATGACCTTCCGATAATGCAAAACAGATCATCTCGTTCTCCAGTTATTAATATTCTTATATGTCTTCCAATTCTGCTTCAAATAAAACTCTAACACTTCTGTGGCAGGCATGATCTGGCCTGTTGCCCCTCTCTAAGTTTATTTTCTGTCAGTATTACTCTTGCTCACAACCAATCTGGTCAGGGAACACAGTAAACCTGTTTTGTCCAAAGGTCCTTGGTTCTTCCTCTGGTCTCTGCTTGGATCACTCTACCTCCCGTCTTTGCCCAACTTGTTTCTTCTCATCATTCAGGCTATCATTCAAACATCATTTCTGTAGATAGACTGGAATACCCTACCTAATGGTGCCCACCTTCTCACCCAGTTACTCTCCATCATATTATCCTTAATGATTTAGTTCAACCATATATTATGACATGAAATAATCTTATATTCTTATCCTTAAGATAAGAGTGTGTATCACTTACTCACTACAGTTTAAACTATGTTAAGAGTTTAAACTACTACATCATTTTTGTGGTTAGTGTTAATGTCTGGAATAGTTGCTATTACTTAGAAAGTGCTTAGTAAAGATGTGTCAAATACATGAATGAATAGCTGGATGTTTGCTTGCTTCCTGTGCTTCTACTAGGGGTAACCCCTATCTTTGTCCATGTTGCCTATTTGACATTACTCTTTTCAGCTGATAGTTCCATTAACAGTCCCCACCGGATTTCAGAAAAAAAAAATCATGCAGGAGAAAGAGACATAATTTCTATTATTTCTCCTTCCCTACTCCCATTCAACTTTGCTCCAAGTAGCAAGGAATTTCTGACAATTGTGGGTGTTCCTCTATTTGCCTTATTTTCCTACTCAGTACTCTATCTTCTATTCAGGGAAAGGGTTAGCAGGCTCGACAGTCTATGCCAGGATAGACTTTCTCTTTCTTGGCTGCTATTTTTTTTTTTAAATTCCACACCGTACAGTTTTGCTTATGTTTATTTGGCTGTTCCATAACTTCTTTTTGGCTTTTTTGTGCATTTCAACAAATATTGGGAGGACAGCTAATCTGCTTCATTCTACCATCTGTTGATAGAATCTCAAATTTTGTTTGCAAGTATAAAAGATTACAAAATGGAAGAAATTGCACTGTATTACTGTGAGAGTGTGAATGTGTGTGTTCATACAGATGGAAATAATCCTGAGAGAATATTAGTAGGTTTTTTTTTAATAATGGAATTATTTGTCATTTTAATTTCTTTATTTAAAATTACACAAATTCATTTTTTTAAAGTAAATTAGAAATACTTTAAATATTACAAAATATAACTGAATATTGTTTAACTATTTGAAAAGTTAAAAATCTAATTTATTACTTTGAACTCTTCATAGAAAAAATTTATACAACTGTAATATATTCATTTAAACATTTGAGCCTGTGAGATTTCCAACAATGATTCAATACAAAATGATCTTTTTAACATCTAGAGTTAGTATTTGTGACAATAGTTTCACAATTATGATTACTTGGGGAAAAGATATTATTTTAAACATGATATAGTAGATTTAAAATGTAAATTATCTCTGTGCTTTTGAAATGCTTTTTAATAAACATGTGCATAATAGGTATTATACTGGTCAAATTTCTTGAAGAGACATAATTTATAACAACACAGAAGCTGTGAATGCTTCTCAATCATATTTCAATCACTAGAATAAAAAAATAAATGAAAAGAGGTTGAGGGCATCAGGACATGTAATGGAGCACAATGTCCCATTAATAATTGTATTGCAGAGAAGATAAAATTAGCAATGGCTATCCATGTAAAAACAGATTCTTTCAAATGATTTGATATAATTATGAGGAAGATTGCAACTGGAAAACTGTTAAAATATTTCATTATGTTACTGAAATCTGCTCTTATAAATATAACAATTTAAAATATAAAATATAAAAGTAAATGGCAAAATGAATAGAAACCCAATTAGAAATTTTTTTAAAAAA
>RJWJ010046610.1:0-11293 GCA_004363605.1 Indri indri | reverse complement strand
TTTTAATTTCAAATGACAGAAACACAAATCAAAGTGATGACGATAACCACAATAAACATTAGTGCTCGCAGAGCTGAGAAGCCCAGGTACAGATCTGGATTCTGGTCTGGTCAGCTGCACACAGGCAAAGAATGCCAGTCTCCTCCCTCTCTCTCTCTCTCTCTCTCTCTCTCTGTCTTTCCGAATTCTTTTTTGTTTTTCTTTGCATGGATTTGTTCTCAGGAATCAGTGTGTGCTGAGCCACGCTGGAGCTGAGGCAAAAAAGAAAGTGATCCCCCATGCATATATTTATACATTTCTTTAAGGGCTAATTTTTTTTTCCAGAATTAGACTTTTAAAATATTATTGATGAACTTGCTTTCATTAAAGTCAAATGATAACAAATTCTGTTGTCAATATAAATAAAATATTTATACTTAAAATATTGTTATGAGTTTTAACATACCTACTTTTCATTTTTTAAATATTTTTGATAAAGTCAAAGAGAATTCAGGAGGAAAAGATGTTCTATTTAGCAAATGGTGCTGGAACAATTAGATATTCATATGCAAAAAATATGAGCCCCCATGCAGGCTTCATACTATCTATAAAAATTAACTTAAAATGAATCACGGACAGAAATGTAGAACCTACAGCTGTAAAATTTCTAAAAGAAAACATAGGGGATAATCTCTGTGACTTTGTGTTAGAAAAAATTTCTTAGATACACTACTAAAAGAACAATTCATAAAGTAAAAAATAAATTAGACTTCTTCAAAATTTAAAATGTTTAATCTTTGGAAGACACTATTAAGAGAATGAAAAGCCAAACTACAGACTGGGAGAAAATATTTGCATTTGAAAAGCATATATCTGATTTAAAAAACTTGTATTCAGATATAGATAAAATTGATTCTCATTATTCATTACAGTTATGTTCTGTAAAGTCACCACAAGCACTGAGTTAGTAAAGAAAGAATCATCTCCTCTAGGGGAAATACAGGGTTAGGTTTCCACAAGCCTCTGGTCATAGTATTTTCATTAATGATTCAAAACATAACTTTGTTTTATATGTGTTTCTGTTTAAATATATACTTTTATTTAATATACATCGTTGATTCATTAACACAGAACTCAGTGCCAACATCACTATCACCTGTGCCTGAATGATGCTTATGGAACACGTGTATTTTCTCCATTAGAGAAATCACAGCCTTCCTGCTCTTCAGAACACTGGAAAGGGCTTCATCACTAGGCTTGGAGGCTATTTTGAACAGTGACAACACTAACAAAAAGCACAAAAATACAAAAGACCTAGTGCTAAGTAGTCTGTGAAAAAAACACTTGTATAGAGTAAGGGAGCTTAATCAAGAAGGCATAGCATTGCCTTGTTCAACCTCAGCTGTGAAGGAATGTGGGTATCAGCCACTGAAATTTTTTACTATTCTGTGCATGCCCATAAATGATCATGAAAGTACCATAAGTATTGATTTTGGAATTATAAATACATCTTAGCAAGTAGGCAAATTTGCAAATGCAGAATCCTTGAATAATGAGAAACACACATTTATATTCAATAATAAGAAAACAACTAACTTAAAAAAAGACAACAAAATGTTTGAACAAACACGTCACTAAAGAATATATAAGGGCTGGGCGCGGTGGCTCACGCCTGTAATCCTAGCACTCTGGGAGGCCGAGGCGGGCAGATCGTCCTGAGCTCAGGAGTTCGAGACCAGCCTGAGCAAGAGCGAGACACCGTCTCTACCAAAAATAGAAAGAAAGTAATCAGACAGCTAAAAATATATACAGAAAAAATTAGCCAGGCATGGTGGTGCATGCCTGTACTCCCAGCTACTCGGGAGGCTGTGACAGTAGGATTGCTCGAGCCCAGGAGTTTGAGGTTGCTGTGAGCTAGGCTGACGCCACGGCACTCGCCCCAGGCAAGAGAGTGAGACCCTGTCTCAAAAAAAAAAAAAAAAAAAAGAATATATATGGATGGCAAATAAGCACCCAGTTGTTTAACATTAGTCATTAGGGAAATGTAAGTTGAAACCACAAATTTATATCACTACAACATGTATTAGAATAGCTAAAATTAAAAAGACTGACAATATCTTTTTGTTTTGTTTTGTCTTGTTCTTTGAGACACAGTCTTACTCTATTGCCCTGGCTAGAGTGCCATGGTAGCAGCCTAGCTTGCAGCAACCTCAGACTCTTGGGCTTAAGTGATCCTCCTGCCTCAGCCTCCCAAGCAGCTGGGACTACAGGCGTGCATCACCACAGCCGGCGAATTTTTTTCTGTTTTTAGTAGAGATGGTGTCACTCTTGGTGAAGCTGGTCTTGAACTCCTGAACTCAGGTGATCCTCTCACCTCAGCCCCGCAGAGTGCTAGGATTAAACAGGACAATATGCTCAAGAAAGTAAAAAGACAACCTACCAAACAGGAGACAAATTTGCAAATCATATATTTGATTAGTATCTACAATATATAAGAACCATTACAACTCAACCACAAAAAAACAAAAAACCCAACTAAAAAGAAAGGGCTAATGAGTTGAACAGACATTTCTCCAAAGAAGATGTACAAGTGGCTAACAAGCTATGAAAAGAGGCTCAACACCATAGTTCTTTAGGAAAATACAAACTGAAAACACAAGATAAGACTTCACAATCACTAGAATGGCTGCAATTTTTTAAATGGAAAATAAGTGTTGGCAAGGATGATGAGGAATTCCAACCCTAGTACTTTGCTGGTGGGAATGTAAAATGGTTCCACCACTGTGGAAAACAGTTTGACAGTTCCTCAAAAATTCAAACATAGAATTACCACACAATTCAATAATTCTACTCCTATGTATATACCTAAAAAGATTGAAAACAGATATTCAAAGAGATAATTGTACATGAATGCTCATAGCAGCTCTATTCACAATATCCAAATGTCTACAAATGGATGAATGGATAAACAAAATGTGATATATCCATATAATGGAATGTAATTAAACCATAAAAAAGAATGAAGCACCATTACATGCTACAAAGTGGATGAACCTCAAAAACATGCTAAGTGATAGAAACCAGACACAAAATATCACATATTATATAATTCCATCTATATTGAATATTTAGAATAGGTAAATCCATAGAGACAAAAACCAAGTGGTTGCCAGGGCCTGGAGTAGGGGCTCAATGTCGAGTAACTGCTTCATGGGCATGGCATTTCCTTCGTAGGTAATAAAAATGTTTTGGAATTTAATAGCAGCAGTAGTTGCATAACATTGGGAATGTACTAAATGTCGCTGAATTGCACACTTTAAAATGGTTAATTTTATTTCCTAGGAACTTTATTTCAATTAAAGAAAAGAAGACATTGACCACACCAAGTATTGGTGAGGATGTGGAAAAAAGCGGAACTCTCGTATAAGTCTGGTGGAAATGTAAAATGGTACAACCACTTTGCAAAATTTAGCAGTTTCTTAAAAAGTTACACATTCACTTACTATATGACCCATTGATTCCACTGCCATGTTTTTACTCAAGGGAAAAGGAGGAGTATGTCCATACAGATTTGTATGCAAATGTTCATGGTGGATTTACTTGGAATAGCCAAAAACTGGAAACAATCTAAAAGTCCATCAACAGGTGAATGGATAAACAACTTGTTTTATATCTATATAATGGAATATTAGTAATCAAAAGGAATAATCTGTCAATATATGCAATAATACAGATAAATCTCAAAATATTAATAGTTATGCTAAATGAAAGAAGCCAGATTAAAAAAAGAGAACATACTTTTGATTCCAATTACATATATTAATATTTCTAGAAAATGCATGCTAATCTATAGGACTGAAGGCAAAACCATGGTTATGTGGGGTTAGGGGCCAGAGATGGAGGACAGGGAATGAAGGTAGGGGGGATTAAAGAAGGGATTAGGAAATAATGTGGTGATGAGTGTGTTCATTACCTCTCCCCAGTCATTTAGCAACATTTACTGAGTGCATATACACAAAATTCAGCATAAACTGTATTAGGCACAAGAAATACAATGTTGAATGTACACAGTAACATTGAAATGAACTCAGAATGATTTATAATTTCCCATATGTATCAGGCATTGTTATTGGTAGCATATATGCATTATGCCGTATAATTCTCACAATAACCTTATAAAAGAAGTAACACTATTCTTCTCATTTTTTAGATGTAGAAAGTGAGGATAGGAGGAATTATTTTTCTTCTAAATTTACACATGAGTAAGTGGCAAAGCAAAAATTTGAACCTATAACGTAGACTCTATAACCCAGTGCTTCTGGTATGTTCATTGCCTCAATTGTGAGGATGGTTTCACCAGTGTACACATATGCCAAAAGTTATCATATTGTTCATTTTAAACATACACAGTTTATTTTATGACAATTAAACCTCAACAAAACTGTTTAAATAAACAAAAAAAGACAGCATCTATCAAAGGATATTTTAAAGTAGACTTCTGTCTGCTTTTTAAAGGTTTTGTTACATCATACATACATACTGTTAGCATTCCAATTAGTACCTTTAGTTCATTCTCCTTCCATTTATAGAAGGACTAAACACAAACTATATTATTCTCGATATGTGTCCCAGAGAGGTGACTAACTCAAAATTGGGGAGACTGTCATCTCTCACTTGAATCAAAAGAAAAGCCAGAGTCTCCTCCGTATGTCTGAGTGCTACCGTTGCCTTCTTTTCTCAAAAGTAACATATTTATATAGTGCTTTTCACTTTTTCTTCACATTCTTTTAAAATCTATTAAATCCATTGGTTCTCACAACCTGAGGGAGTCTAAAGCAGTGCCCCTCAAGTGTGGTCCACAGACACTTACCAACCCACAGCAAGGTAAACACAGAAATTGAGAATAGGGGTATAAAAGCTGTTATAGCAATTTGAAAGAGCAATTTTACACATAGTAAATCTAATATATTTATTTTTTGTGTCCTTTTTATTCCATTATTTCTATTCTTTTTCTATAATAGTTATAAATTACTTTAATAAGGAGCATATTACTTTCCATTTTGCAGGATAATTGAACTGAATATTAGAATAGAAAAGTGTTTATTGCTCCAAAATGAAAAGATCATTCTCTCTGTCTCTCTCTCTCTCAGACACACACATATAAACCATATAGGAAGGATATTTACTAACACAGAAAGGAGTAGTTTCAGTATAATACAAAAGGTCAAGAGTGCTGAATCTGATATCAGACTACTGGAGTTTAATTTCTGCCTCTCCCTCTTGCTAACTGTGATTTTGGGAAACTATCTACTCTGTGCCTTTTTATTACCTTTTAAATAATAATAATCATTATCAAACTTGCCTCATAGGGTTTCTGTGAGCATATGAAAATTGCTTAGAAGAGGACCTGGAACGTAGTAGATGCTCAAAATTAGTTAATACATTTTTTAAACAATTAGTCAAATCAATTGGACAATAAAATAACCCAGATTTTCTTATGTTAAAATGTTCCAATTATTTATGATTATTAATTAGAAAATGACCTTCTCAACAGCAGGGCTGTTCCCTACCCATCTTTGCAGCCCTGGCACATACACGAGCGACAGGTGTGCAGTCGGCACTGGAGAAGCACCCCTGGAACCCCCTCCCCAGGACTTGGTGTGCCTGGATCTTCTCATCATCCTATCTCAGCTGGCACAGTCCTGGCCTCAGAGACTGCTTCCGGGACCACCCGGTTAAAAAGCAGCTCATCATTCTCCATTGCTCTCTGGCCCATCACTTGATTTCTCTTCCTCACATCTCTCATCACTACCCAAAATTATCTTTTCCTTTCTTTGTTTACTTATTTACTGTTTTTTTTCCTGCCACTAGAATACAAGGGTCAGGGACTCAGGAAATGTGTTTGTGTTTGTATTTGCTGTATCATCATATCAGGGCCCAGTACAGTGTTGGGGATATAGCATAGTAATTTCTGTTCATTTTTTATTGCATTTTAAGAAAGTATCAATCCACAACTAAATGAAATTTTTAAAAAAGTAAAACACAAAAATGGTCCTTCACCCAGATAGTTTGAGAGACGCTGGTTTAATGGGGCTTATTTACTATTTTCACATGTACATAACTGAGCCACAGGGCCATTCAGTGACTTGTCTGAAGGCCGACCAGTGGTTGCAACATAGGACCTGAATGAAACCCAGGTCCATGCACTCCTGGTCTGGAGTTCTCTGCTGTCCTCCTGCTGCTAAATCCCTCCCCTTGCAGGATAATAAATACATTGAGCTTCTCAGACTGTGTAGATGTGTGAGTGGTTAAAATTTTGATTTCAGGTGACTGTCAATGCGCCTCTTATTCTGATACCAATGCAACAGCTGACACCTCACAAAGTTGTGCTGAAGCAGTGGGGGTTCTATCCCTAACTATCTTGGACAAGGCCAGGATTTTCATTAGTACTGGATTTGCCTTGCTAAGTAAACATGCTTGTTTGGTTTTAATATATTAGGCTTTGCTATTCAGAACTAGATTAAATTGTCAATCATCTCCCCCATATTTCATATTGTTTCCTCTGGGCAGGGGCACGTGTGATGTTACACATGTCTCGCCAATAAAACAGCCCTCTGGATTGAAATCTGTTCAGGACATATAGCAAGATGTCAAATTAATTGTACCGAAATAATGAGTTAGCACCAAATGCTAATTAAATATTGATGAAAGTCATACTTTCAATTATGTTCATTATGGCCCCATGTTTTATGTTGGCATTAAATGCTTGCAGCACGGCTACGTCTGGTAATTAGCTGAGCACTATAAAAAAAAGCCCGAGTTATTGCCCTCCATATTAAAAGCGCTTAGAAACCACTTGGAAAATGGAAACTCTGAAAAGAGCCAGTACTTTTTTTCTGAAAACGTTTGAAATTCTATGAACTTAGTATTTCTTATTTGTAGTACTAAATATTACTTTATTTATTTACTTATTTATTTATTTTTCAAACTGGGTAGATTAGAAGTCAGAAGGCCACTGAAGTTCTGGGTGAATTCTGCTGATTCATGTCTTTTCCTGCACAGGTTAACTTTTGGCATCTTTTTAAACACCTGTATTGCCCTCTGCTTTTTTCCTGCCCCTAGGCCAAATGGCTGCCTCTGGCAAATATGATTGTTAATCACCATCCACAGAATTGGGATCACCATGCTTCTCACAGCACAGTCTCTGCACCACTAGCCTTACAGTCACCTGGGTTGCTCCTTAATGTCCAGATTCCTGGGCACCCACAGGTGAACTGACAATAAAATTTGACAACCACTATATAACCCAGCATTTTCAATTCTGGCTGCATATTAGAATTGACTTGGGGTCTTTTAAAACATGTCGATTTAATTGGTCTTAAGTGAAATCAGAGTACACACAGACACACACACATTCTTAGGCGATTCCAACTTTCATGTGGGTTGGGAAATCACCATAACGGGTTCTTTAACAGTATGTATAGGAATATTATTCAGCCTTAAAAAGCAAGGAAATTCCAATACATGCTACAACATGGACAAAACCTGAGGACATTATGCTAAGTGAAATAAACTAGTCACAAAAAGACAAATACTGTAGAATTCCACTTACATGAGGGAACTAGAGTCATCAAAATCACAGAGACGGAATGCAGAATGGTGGTTTCCAGGGGCTGGGGGCAAAGGGGAATGGGGAGTTTTTGCTTGTGAGTACAGAGTTTTCGGTTTTACAAGATGAAAAGAGTTATGGATATAGATGGGTGGTGATGGTTATGCAACATTATGGATGTATTTAATAACACTGAATTCTGTACTTAAAATGATTAATATGATTAATTTTGTTATGTGTATTATATGAAAATTTTCGTGGAATTGATTCAAGTCAGGCCCAGTGGCTCACACCTGTAATTCTAGCATTTTAGGAGGCCAAGGTGGAAGGATCACTTGAGGTCAGGAGTGTAAGCTTACAGGGAGATTAAATCACACCAGTGCACTCCAGCCTGGGCAACAGAGCAAGACTCTGTCTCTAAAATAATAATAATAATAATAATAATAATAATAATAATAATAATGATAATGATAAAGAAAATCTTAGCAATTGGATAACACAACAATAAAACCAGTATTGCACTCTGCTATTCTTTCTGCTTGGAAGTTTCTTTCCCCAGAGAGCCACATGGCACATTCCCTCAGCTCCTTCAGATCTCAGCTCGCATGTCACTTTCTCAGTGAGGCCTTCCCTGACTCCCACCCTATTTAAAATTGCAGCATCCTCCACCCGATTCTGGGACTCCCTATGCCTCTTGCATGCTTTATATTTCTTCTTAGCACTTATGACCAATTCAGCTGTGCCTAAAATAGTAGACCACATTCCATAATGAGTCAATAAATATTTGCTGAATGAATGACAAAATCATTTCATTTTATAATAATTTTGCAAGGTAGGTATTACTATCATTATTGTAGAAATAATCCTAGAACATTTAACTGCAATTATATGGCAGAGCATGGACTTAAACTCAAGTGTGTTTGGCTCCTAATCAATGCTTTCTTCACTCATGATGCTGCTTCTTCTGTTTCTTAATTACATCTTCCTTTGGCTGACACTCAGATCCCCAAAGAAGCTGGGTTAGCTGCCCAACCATGTGGTGTGCTTTGAAGGGTCAGTGAAGGTGCTTATGACCAACAACTCCTTCATCTGTATGATTGCAATGCTCATGACCACCCCTGCCAAAACTTTTCACTTTAAATAGGCCCAGATGTCTTCTTACCTAAGAGCAAAGCTTGGGAAATGCACTTGATTTGCAGAGTTTGGTACATGGAGATGAAAAATGAGGTAGGATTTATCAGTGAGAATTAGTGACTGAAGAGAGAGGCCATGTCATATTTTCTGAAGGTTGTTCTTCTAGATTGAGTTATGGCTGAAAGCAAGGAATGGACTACATTTCTCAAGTAAGTGTTCTTGAGTCCTTGGAGGAGCCGGAAACTTGTCCCACCCTTGCCATATATCCATTGCCATGCAAATTCAACCGGGTGCACCTCTGGCTATAAGTTGATTTCCACCACACTCTGAAGGAATATGTTTGCTTGATAGGATCCAAGTTTCTCCTTAATCCTGGGAAGTTGTATCAGGATGCAGAACAAATGGATCTGGCTACAAGAAACTATCTCATTAAGGAGACTTCTCCAAATTAGCCACCCGGAGAGGAGTGTGATTAACAATTAAACTGCAGAAAAGGGGAGTTGCAGACCAATACAAAAGTGTGGCGAGGGCAGGTGTGGTGGCTTATGCCTGAAATCCCAGCAGTTTGGGAGGTCGAGGTAGGAGGATTGCTTGAGGCCAGAGGTTCCAGACCAGCCTGGGCAACATAATGAGACGCTGTCTCTACAAAAAATAAATAGACAATCAGCTGAGTGTGGTGGTGCATGCCTGTAGTCCTAGCTACTTGAGTGGCTGAAGCAGGAGGATCACTTGAGCCCAGTGGTTCGAGGTTACAGTAAGCTATGATTGTGCCACTGCACCCCAGATTTGGCAACAGAGTGAGACCCTGTCTCAAAAAGCAAAACAAAACAAAAATATGTGGGGAATCAGCCCCGTGGGCAAGGGGTCTTTGCAACTCGAGTCTCCAAATTTCTCCTACCCTCAAACATCATAAGACCATAAAATTCATTCTGGGTATTTGTTCTTCTAGGCTAAGTGTTGCTCTCAAAATCTCTACTTTTAAACTATTAATCTGTGTGATGTCAGAAACAGTATGGGATGATGAAAAGAGTATCAGACAGACTGGAGTGAGAATAGCAAAGTGACCTTTGGAAAGTTATTTAGGGTTTGCTTGGGTGTGTGCCTTGCTTTATTTATTTGTAAAAATGAAAACCAAGGCAGTTGAGTTATGTAAAGGTTAGGGTCAATGTATAAAAAGTGACAACTACCTCAGACACATGGTTGATGCACATTAGGCAGTAGCTGCTACAGTCATTGTTATCCCATTTGGACTTACGTTGTGTGGCTCTAAAAGCAACCTCTGCTGGCCCAGCACACGGATGGTAACCCATGCAAGAAGAAGACATGTCTTCCCTCAAACCCCATCCCTCCATTCACTGTCAGTGAGGCACTTTTTTCTGAGGGGCAGTTAACAAGCATCCTCTCTAAAATGTGAGTACACTCATATGCTGGTCATTTGCCTGTTTGTTTTGAGATCCATTCCTTTCACTACGAAGCAAGTTCAGGGAAAGACTCAGTAGGACAACTTGGCATGGAGTCATGGAAACATGTGCATTTGGAGTCTGCAAGCCCTGGGCACATCTGGTGAATCCCAACTCTGCCACTCATCGGCTGTGTGACTTTGAGCAAGTTATTTAACTTCTCTCAGCCTCAGTTTCCTCACCTGTAAAATGAAGGTAGTAAAATCCCCTTCCTAGGCTATGGTGAACACTAAGTGAAATAATGTACAAACATGCTAACACCGGGGCTGATCTCCAGCAAAGGCTCCCTGTAAGGAGGCTGCTACAGGAATCAACTGTGACATGTGAAAGGGCCTGGCAGAGACTTGTAGCAAATGCTCTATAAATGTCATTTTAAAAAATTAATTTGATTCTACAGCTGTTGTATAGTCACTTGTTGAACTGAGATAGAAATAGAAGAGAAAGACAGCATTAGAGAGAGTTGGTTCTGTGGATTAAGGCTTCCGGCTTCGGGCATAGACTAAAACATTCTGCGCTTTAGATATGGCTCTTGTCACTCCCCAACTCACTCCTTGAGTGGCATCTGTCTCGCGCAGAGAAAAGCCAAGTCCCCACTCAGTCTGCAAGTCCATGCGTGACCCAGCCCTACCTGCTTCTTTAGCATCAACTCTACCTCGTTCCCCTTGCTCAGTGGCTTCCAGCCTCTCAGGCCTTTGTGCCATTCCTAGAGCAAATGCACCTCAGGGGCTTTACAGTTTTCAGCTCCCTCAGCCTGGACTACTCTTCCTCACCCCATCTTCAGGGCTGGCTTCCTCACTGCACTCAGGCCTGCATCACCTCCACAGGGAGGCCTTCCTCGACACGCCATCTCTGCAGCACTCTCTCACCACCTTCCCCTGCTCAATCTACCTTCCCAGCATTTAGCTGGAGTGTATGTCTGCTTGTTTTGTTACCTGTCCACCCCTGTTAGAAAGCAATCTCCATGAGAGCAAGGACCTGTGGGTTCACTCAGGTATTTAGGAGAGTACTTGACACAATTAAGATGTCTGTGAATATGCATTGAATGACTTAGTGAATGAGGACAAGGGGTGAGAAGGGAAGGGGAACTGGCATTGTTGAGCATTTACTGTTC
>RJWJ010046609.1:0-11285 GCA_004363605.1 Indri indri | reverse complement strand
AAATCAGCTTGGTACTGGCACAAAAACAGAGCCACTGACCAGTGGAACAGAACTGAGAATCCAGATATAAAACCATCCTCATATAGCCACCTAATCTTGACAAAGCAGACAAAAACATACACTGGGGAAAAGAATCCTTATTCAATAAATGGTGCTGGGAAAACTGGATAGCCACATGTAGAAGACTGAATCAGGACCCACATCTTTCACCTCTCACAAAAATCAACTCACGCTGGGTAACAGACGTAAACCTGAAGAGTGAAGCTATTAGAATTCTAGAGGAAAATGTTGTAAATACTCTTCTAGACATTGGCTTAGGCAAAGAATTTATGAATAAGACCCCAAAGGCAATTACAGCAACAACCAAAATAAATAAATGGGACCTGATCAAATTAAAAAGCTTCTGCACAGCCAAAGAAATTGTCACAAGAGCAAACAGACAACCTACAAAATGGGAGAAAATTTTTGCATGCTACAAATCCGATAAAGGGCTGATAACTAGAATCTATTTAAAACTCAGGAAAATCAGGAAGAAAATACCAAACAACCCTATCAAAAAGTGGGCAAAGGACATGAACAGAAACTTTTCAAAGGAAGAAACAATAATGGCCAAAAAATGTATGAAAAAATGCTCAACATCTCTAATCATCAGGGAAATGCAAATCAAAACCACAATGAGATATCACATATCTCCAGTGAAACTGGCCTTTACTAAAAAGTCCCAAAATAATAAATGTTGGCGTGGATATGGAGAGATAGGAATACTCATACACTGCTGGTGGGACTGCAAACTAGTGCAACCTCTGTGGAAAGCGATATGGAGATACCTTAAAGAGATACAAGTAGAGCTACCATTTGATCCAGCAATCCCATTACTGGGCATCTACCCAAAAGAACAAAAGACACTCTATGAAAAAGACACCTGCACCCGAATGTTTATAGCAGCACAATTCACAATTGCAAAGATGTGGAAACTACCCAAGTGTCCATCAATACATGAGTGGATTAATAAAATGTGGTATATGTATACCCTGGAGTACTATTCAGCTTTAAGAAACAATAGTGATATAGCACCTCTTGTATTCTCCTGGATAGAGCTGGAACACATTCTACTAAGTGAAGTATCCCAAGAATGGAAAAACAAGCACCACATGTACTCACCAGCAAATTGGTATTAACTGATCAACACATAAGTGCACATGTAAGAATAATATCTACTGGATGTCGAGCAGGGGGGAGGGGGGAGGAGGGGATGTGTATATGCATACACAAAGAGTGCGATGCGCACCATCCAGGGGATAGACACGCTTGAAGCTCGGACTTGAGGGGGGAGGAGGGGCAAGGGCAACATATGTAACCTAAACATCTGTACTCCCATAATATGCTGAAATAAAAAAAAAAGATTCAACTGAAATGTCATTTCCTTAGTGTTTTTTTTTTCCCCTAATTCCACCAGGAAGGATTTACTACTGCTTTCTTTGTTCTCTTGTTATACCCTCTACACATCCCAGTAATAACACTTATCAAAGCTTATTGCAATTATTTCTTCACAAGTTGGCTTCCCTGGCTATACTGTGTTGGTCTTTAAGGATTAGGATCTTGTTTCATTAATCTATGTATGCTGAGAATATAGCACAGTGCCTGAAATACATTTTGAGTTGAACATACGCTTTTTTGAGCAATAGATTGAGTGAATAAAACTAACTTTTCTCAAAGCGTGGTACTTCTAGAATCATGCTAATAGATTGAGACAGTAGGCTTATTTCTTATTATTGAGTACCTCTTGTGAAATGAAGCACTAATTAAAATTTTTTATTTGCCCTAGAAAGAATTCTTTTGCATTTCCCATTGTTTCCTGTTTAAATGTATTGAAATTAGAATTTTGATGTGAAAAGAAAACTTTGTTCTTATATGTACAACTTTATCTCCTTAATAACTTTTTTTCTGTTAGCTCTTTTCCAATGTAGTCTTTTGCTACCCTCTTTGCCTTCATGCATTTTCCTTCATTTTTTCTTTTCCTTTTTTGGTTTCTTTTGGGGTTTTGTCATTATGAAGTTTGAATAGCTCCGCCCAAGTCCACATGGAGGCAAAGAATTGGCAACATAATCTCCAATGGAGGCCCTTGAACCAGAGTGGAGATAGGGTGGGAAGTGAAATGAGGCTTTTTTTAGGGCCTCTTTTTCTCTTCCTTCCAGGCTCAAATGGATGCATAGTCTTGGCCCATTAGAAGTTTTCTTTGGTGTTTGATTATTTAGGCCAAATATCCTCTCCAGGCTGTCTTAATCTGCAAATGCGCACTACATAAATCACGATATCATGCAGTTCTCTGTGGAGAAATAAGAAATGGAAAAAGATGTTGAAATTGCTTTTGCAAGCAAAGTAAAAAAAAAAAAAAAAAAGGAAAGTAGAGCCCAAAGTACCTGTTCACTTGTAATGAGAGGTTAGAAGGCCTTGAGCAAAATTTCCAAAAGTCTGGACCTGGGCCCAACATCCTCTACTATTGTCAGTTGGGAAGCTATTGCAAAGTCCTCTTTTCCATTTTACGGATCTGCTAAGTTTTTAATTTTCCTTTCAATTTTCTCTGCAATGTATAATTAGAGACCAAATCTACATTAATTGGTAAACTTCCATAGAAGAGTGGTATTTTACTTGAGTGTTTTCATAATATACAACCAAAAAGTTGAAAATCCCATGATTCTTCCCTGAATTTCTACCCCCACCACCCCGCTCCCTCCCCATACTCTCTCCTATCTCAGGAATCCCTCGGTTGGAAAGGATTTGGAAAGATCATCCAAATAATATCATGGGCTAAGTCCAGACTTCAGACAGAAGGGCCAGGTGAATATGTAGAGAGAAAGGCAGGATGGGCCAGGGAAGTGCTCACTGAGCTTGGTGTCTGATAGTCCTCACTGGCTGTGTCACCTTGCTCAGTCACTGGAGCCTCAGTACTTCATCTCTAATACCTAAAATAGGGATAATAGTTATACTCTCTGCCATCACAGACTGTTGCAAGGATCATATGAGACCACACACATCCACACACAAATATACATTGTATATGATGTACACACATACATGTCTATATACTGGCAGATGTGGTAATTATGTGTAAAATCCTCCAGTCTCTTTCAGCAGCTTAATCCAAAGGCAAATGCATCCTATAGTCAGAGCATTTTCTTTAGTCTTATTGAAATTCCTTATTATAAAATTTGAATGAACTCAGTGGAGTAGAAATAAAAGAAGGTAGCTTCAAATAATTAATTGATGGCCCAATGTGTGAGGAAAAACTGCTCGGTTTTCAGCAAGTTTCTCCCTACCCCTTCCTTGCCATCCCCAACGGTCCTTCTTGTCACCTCATGAAATCATCCTAGATCTCTGGTCAAGATCAAGGGATCAAGCTCCAACCCTCAAAGGTGAGTTAATGTTACTTATCTCACCAAAAAATATTTACCACCAAAGAAAATGTTTGCAGACTCCATGATTCAAAATATTAAATCTTTAGTGACAGAATTTAAGCCAATCGGCTAAATTAATTTTTTTCAGCGAGCTCACCTTCCTGTTCTCTCTCTCCTCTTTCTCTCTCTCTCTCTTTTTGTCTCTGTCTCTAGCTCTTAGAACACTTCGTAGTGCATTGAAAAAGGAACTATATCATGTTGCAACAAAACCATAGATCAGGAAAAGTGGTTTTGGTAGGATGTGATATTACCTCTTCCAAGTTTACATTTTACATATTTAAATATACCTGGAAGTGCCAATTATAAACATGACTACAAGCTCCACTGTCCATTTTCACAACATCTAGCTGAGATCATGTTTCAGTGAGGTTATTTGATCAACCTCATTCTTCCCAAGGTAAAATCGGGAGGCTGCTGATTTCTCCCATTGTTCCTTGTACAATGGATGTAGTAAGAATAATTATAAGAAGAGGGACTATAGCACTTTTCTTCTCCTCTAAAATGTACCTCATTGAAGGAGCTTTTGGGTCAAGCTGGGGGAGCACATGGCACGGTGGACTCTGACCTTACTAGTTATACATGTACTGCACCCAAAATTTTTAAAGGAGTACCCCCATATATATATATACTGCTATCATTAGTCAATATCTCAAAGCAGCCACTTGCTAGAGGTCCACCTTATGAATTTTTTTTATGTGTCTATATCAGGGTTTACCAACAATGATATTATTGCTATTTTTGGCTAGATAATTCTTTGGTGTGGGTTCTGTCCTTTGCATTCTAGGATGTTTAGCAGCATCCCTATCTTCTACCTACTAGCCGCCTGTGGCATCTCCCCAGTCTGGACAATAAAACTGTATCCAGATCTGCTAAACTTATTCTGAGAGGCAAAATCTTCCCCTGTTGAGAACCACTGGTTTAAAGAATTACATTAGTAGTAGAATTTTTGTCAACTATGTCACTTTCAATATGAAGTGTTTTTTTGCAGAGATTTTTAAAAGCTTTTGTCAATTTTAAAGGTTAAAGGAAGAGACTATAATTAGTAGATACACTTACCAGACACTGGTAAAATGAAATATTTAACCATGTTCTATAAACACATGGGTTAGGGCATCCTTGTCACTCCTTCTCACTACAGAGCTCCCATTCTTACCTCAGAATATGGGCTGTGTTGATGTGAATATCAGAGATAGCCCATCCAAGGGTAGAGGGAGAGAGGTTCTTGTATGCCAACTCCTTTAGGCAGTATTTAAAGGCTGGTTCCAAAAGCTTCATGACATTGGTCTGGACAATGATTTTTGGATATGGCCCCAAAAGTACAGGCAACAAAAGCAAAAACAGACAAATGAAATTATATCAAACTAAAAATCTTCTGCATGACAAAGAAAACAATCAACAGAGTAAAGAGACAACCTGTGGGTTGGAAGAATATATTTACAAACCATACATCTGATAAGGAGTTAATATTCCTTATTATTAATATAACATCCAAAATATATTTTAAAAAACCGTCAAACAACTAACTGGATAGCAAGAAAACACCCCTATTAAAAAAACAGGCAAAAAATCCTCAGTAGACATTTCTCAAAAGAAAATGGTGAACAGATACATGAAAAAATGTTCGACATTACTATAATCATCAAGGAAATTCAAATTAAAAATATAATGAAACATCACCTCACTATTGTTAGAGTGGCTGCTACCGAAAGGACAAAAGATAACAAGTGCTGGGGAGATTTGGAGAAAAGGGAACTTTACGCTGTTGGTGGGAATGTACAGCCATTATACATAATAGTATGGAGGGTCTTCAAAAAGTTAGATAGAACTACCGTATGATCCAGCAATCCTACTGCTTGATATATATCCAAAGGATATGAAATCAGTATGTTGAAGAGATATCTGCACTCCCATGTTTATTGTAGCATTATTCACAAAAGGCAAGATAAGGAATCAATCTAAGTGTCTGTTGATGGATGAATGGATTAAAAAATATGTTTTATATACACAATTTAGCCTTGAAAAAGAAGAAAATCCTGTCATTTGCAACAACATGGATGAACCTGGAGGACATTATGTTAAATGAGATAAGCCAGGCAGAGACAGACAAATACTGCATGACCTCACTTATAAGTAGAATCTGAAATAATCGAACTCATAGAAGTAGAGAGTAGAATGGTGATTATCAGGGTATGGGGAATGGGGGATGGGGAGATGTTCATCAAAGGATGAAAAATTTCAATTTGACAGGAAGAATAAGTTCAAGAGATCTGTTGAACATTATGGAGACTATAGTTAATAACAATATACAGTCAGCTCTCCATGTCCATTGGTTTCGCAACCATGGATTCAACCTTGGATTGAAAATATTTGAAAAAAACTCAATAAAAATAACAATACAGCAATAATACAAATAAAAAACAATACAGCATAACAACTATTTGTGTAATATTTACATTGCGTTAGGTACTATAAGTAATGTAGAGATCATTTAAAGTATACAAGAGGATGTGTGGTCGGCTATCATGCAAATACTATACCATTTTATATACAGGACTTGAACATCCACAGATTTTGGTATCTGCAGCAGGTCCTGGAACCAGTCCTCCACAGATACCAAGGGACAGCTGAATCGTGTACTTGAAAATTGTTAAGAAAGTAAATTTTAAATGTTCTGACCAAAAAAAAAAAAAAAAAATGATAAGTATGTGAGGTAGTACATATTTTGATTAGCTTCATTTAGCCATTCCACCATGTATACATATTTTGAAACACCAGGTTGTGTGGCATAAATTATACAATATTTAATTGCCTATTAAAAATAAATAAAGTCTGCTTCTAGGCTGGGGGAGGGTGTTAATTCTTCAACACTTCTGGATTGTTATGCTGTGAGTGGGGAGGCGGGAAGGAGTCAGCTCTGGCCAGTAAATACTTCACATAGTTTGAGTTCCAGCCATTTGTACCAAAATGATAAGAGTGTTGGGAATATGGGTGGGGGGACAACAGTCTCTGTTGCAATCTTACTAATGAACTGAAGGAATTGGATGAGAGAGAGGCTAAAGATGTATGGGAACTAAGAGGCAAGGGTAATAAGATAGCAGACTGAAAATCATAAATGAGAGAATTATCTGGGAACAGGATGAGACCTTATCATCTGAGTCTGGAAGGAAGATGAAAAGACGGCTGAAAACGTAGATAGGTTTATGAGTTTGATGACAGGAGAGTGTGGGATTAACATTTGCTGTCTTTGTTTTCTTGGCAACCTCTGGGAGAAGTTCATTTCTAGAAAGTGAGGAAGTGAGTTAGAAAAGCAAGGAGATTTGTAATAGTCACTAAGGGAAAGCAAAGGCAAATTGAAGAAATATAGGCAACGTTTAAGAAGATTAACTAAGACAAAACCCCCAAAATTCATGGTAGCACCAATTGTATGGTGTAGTACATCATTTACAGTAGTACTCAGTAGAGAAGGTACAAGGTTAAAAATGAAAGTTGCAGGATTGATTCATTTATTGAATAAATATGTATTCAGAGCCTACTATGTTTACCTCCAGCTCATGCACTGTTCTAGGAGTTGGAGATAAAACAATGAACAGAATAGAAAAAAATTCTCTGATCTTGTAGAGCTTACATTCTGGAGGGAAAATGCAGAAAATATGCAAGGCCAATGAATAAAATTATAGTACATTAGTGATAAGTACAAAGAATGAAAATAAGTAGTGCTAGGGCAGAAGAAGAGTTTTCGTTTCAGATAGGGATGGTAGGAAAGACCTCTCTGAGAAGGTGTCATTTGAAAGAAAAGTCAAGAAAGAGATGAAGCCATGTGAGATATCTGGGAAAGGATATTCCAGGCAGTTGGGACAGTAAGTGTGAAGGTGCTAAGACAGGAGTGTCCCTGGCATGTCTGAGAAATGGCAAGAAACCTTGTGTGATGACTGGAGGAATATAAGCATGGGGTAAAATGGTATAAATTAAGGTCAGAGAGATAACAAGATTGGGGGTCCTTGGATAGGGTCTCATAGCCCATGGCTTTTATGTTGATTCAGGGGTTGGAAGTTTAAGGTTAAGATTAAGTATGAGGACTGGGCAGGGGAAAGGGTTGAAAAAGTTAGTGAAAGCATATTTCAAATGATTTCTGTTTGGGAAGGGAAGGAAGTGAGTCCAAGAGTGAGCAGATAAATTGGGGCCATTTTGAAGAATGGGACAAGAATCAGGAGAGAATGAAAGCATAGAAGATATATAATATATACTTAAAGTATGCAACATGGTGTTTTGGTGTACATATACATTGTGAAATAATCACCACAATCAAGCTTGTGAACATATAGATCACCTCACATAGTTTCCATTTTCTCTTTCTTCTCCCTCTATTACTGTCTCTCTTTATGTCTTCCTTTCTTTCTTTCATTTTCAGTGAGCATTCTTAAGATTTACCCTCTCTGAATGCTACAGATGATGCATGTGTGATAAGGATGGGCACAGGTCCATGGGAATTGGATGTTAGGAGATCATTGGCATAAGTAGGTGGGAATGTAGACAGTACTTTGCAGAAGGTTAGTGACTCAGTAGATAGCACAGAAGTGGAACTGGCAGGCGTTGGATTGAAGAGACAAGGGGATTACGAATAGTGACACCAAGATGATATAGAATTTAAAAAAGAGAGAGAGACTAACACTGGTTTACAGCCCAAGAGGAAGATGCCAAAAGGGAGCAACACAATGAAGATATAAAGGTGTGAGTTGAATAGAATATGGAGCAAGGTCAGGGAATAAGTTGAAGGTTCAGAATTATGAAATAGCCTTGAGAGGAAGACCCTCATTTTATAGAAAAATAACTGAGGATCAGAGAAGTAAATTGTGAACTCGAGGTCATAGAGGCAATTAAACAGTAGCTTGGGGACCAGAGTCCAGGTTTTCTGATTGCCAAGACAGGTCTTTTCCACCAGTCCACTAAGCCACTCGTGCTGAATCATCATCTGCCAGTTACTTATCCTTAATCCAAAGGGAGTTATTGTAGTTAATGAATAAACACAGTATAGCAAAGCCCACTGTAAATGCACAGCTCCACAGAAATGCTAAAGACATCTTGACCTTTGAGTTTCCTTCACAACTCCTTCCCCCCACCGCTTGTTAGCACTGTGTGTTGACTTTTCTTGACCATAAACTGCTTTTCCACTGAAGGTTTCCTCATTGATGCTAAGTAGGGACTCAGGTGGAGAGAACTAAGGTCACCCTCAGGGAATTTCAGCTGAATTAGGCTCCACTAAGCCTTGAAATCAAGATGCTTCTGGTAGGTAAATGGAGTACAGATGGGAAATCAAGCCAGTGTGTGACCAGGCATGATTTAGAGCAACTGTTATTGATATGACAGATCCTAGGAGGCAGCCTGATGAGAGCCTGGGTTTTAGTTGCAGTGGAAATAGGTGAAATGAATAATTGCGTTTTTGACTTTGGAATTTCCTGCAACTTGCCAATAGTTATTACAGCCATAATTTGGGCCATGTATATTCCAGGGAGGTTTTTGATTTAAGAATCTAGATTTTTTTAAGGAACAAACACTAGTCAATGTATCTCTGTGTATAAGATTTTGTACAGATATTTTGATGATGCAAGGTTTTTACTTTATATGAAATATTATAAATTTTTAACTCTGGAGGAATAATAATAATCTATTTCTAACACTTATCTTCAGCAAACATTGAAATTCTTGATTAATGTTTAACTACAAGACATATACTCAGTTCAAGTAAAGGATCAGTTTCAGGGTTCAGGCTGAGGTGTTTTGATGATTAGAATTCAAGCTCCAAGGAGAAGGGCCCAAGGCCAAGGGTATTGGATATAACAGAAGGTGGAAGCTGTACCCGACATCCTGAGAATGTGGACCGGATATAAGATCCTGATCTTATCTTACTTTACTACAGAAATTTGGATGGAGAAGCAGTATGTCTCTCAAAGAGCAGTTGATCTAGGAGCTTATTTCGCTAGGAATCACACCATTTTGGAAGGTACTCGATTCAAAAGAGCCATTTTCCAAGGGCAATACTGTAGAAATTTTGGTTGTTGTGAAGACAGAGATGATGACTGTGTCACTCAGTTCTATGAGGCGAATGCATTGTGTTACTGTGATAAATTCTGTGAAAGGGAAAATTCTGATTGCTGTCCTGATTACAAATCCTTTTGCCGTGAAGAGAAAGAATGGCCTGCTCACACACAGCCTTGGTATCCAGAAGGTAGGCTTTGGGAATGTGTTTAAGCATCCTCCTAGTTCGTAACAACAAAATGTGACAAACTTTTTCTTTTTCTTCCTTCTTTTTTTCCCCTTTCTTTCCATGAAATGAAAATGATTATTATGATTGCTAAGATAGATTTTTTTTTTTTTTTTGTATTGCTGAAGTGCTTTGGTTTGGATGCAGGGTCCCTGTGTCATACCAGTGCCTTCAGGAAAGTTCTGATCTGACAGCCTAAGTACCGGTCTAGATTCTGCTTTGAACACTTATTCAGCTTATATAAGAATTATTTAAAACTCAGTTCTTCCTTCCCTCCCGCCCTCTCCCCTTCCCTCCCTCCCTCCCTCCCTTCCTTCCTTCCTTCCTTCCTTCCTTCCTTTCTTCCTTCCTTCTTTCCTTCCTTCCTTCCTTCCTTCCTTCCTTCTTTCCTTCCTTCCTCTTCTTCCTTCCAAATGTATTGACATCAGGACTCCCAAGCCTTTTTGAGTATAACCTCTTACAGACTCTCGTGAAAGTTCCAAGCCTGATCATCTGCAAATTTACTTATTATTTTGTGGGGCTAATGGAGCCCCTAGCATTAGAATATGTGGTATATTAATGCCATTAAAATCAGGACAAAAACAAAATAAAGTCAGTACCATTTCTGCCTAAGAAACACGAAATAGATTCTTCATGTCCATTTTTGTTTTGTTTTGCCCGTCTGGGACTTTTAAAATAAGAAGAAAGGAGGGCTTCATATAGAGGAGTTGAATATAACATAAAGAGAATGGTGGTGTTTATTATATTGGTCTAATTATAAGAGGATGGCTATTGACTTTGAATAACTGATATAACCAAGCTCTGGAACAAAAATAACAAAACAAAACCCTACAACTACGCTTAGATGAGGCTTTAGTTTTCTGTCTCCCATTTTATGAAATCTCCTCAGCAGAAATTCAGAGCTAATCAGAGTTCTGTCACACTACTGTAAATGGGTGATAAGGACTAGAAATTATAGTTAGAAGACAATTTAGGATAAACGAGGGACTTGGAATCTTTATTTAAAAATCCATATTTCATTCAAAAATCCAGATGCCATTGCCCTCATTCTCAATAATGTCATCTTAATGTTTGTACGATGAAGGAAATGTTTCTTTAAAACACGCATGTATTTAAAATCTTCCACAGAATTGCCATTTATCCTGGGCCTTTTCATTTTACCAATAAACAGCTCAGCAAATATGTATTTAATCCTACAAGGTGGAAGATACTCTAGCAAAAATGGGAGATCTAGTCATTCATCGAAAATTATTCCTGAGTATCCAGGCTGTGCCAGGCATTGTGCTTGGTGCTGGGGCAACAACAGAGAAGAGAAAAAAGACAAGGTCTTATTTCCGTGAAAATCACAGTCAAGTTGTGGGAGAGGGGTGGAAGATATTTAATAAACTTGCTGTACAATTGCAAATTGTGATAAATTCTCTGAAGGAAACATTTAGGGTGCTGTGAGAAAGTGTAACCAAATATAACATTGATATGTAAAATAATATAACATTAGCCTGGGTGGGAGGGTCAGTCAGGGAAGACATTTAAGCTGAGACTTGAGGAATGAGGAGGAATGACTTGACAGAAGA
>RJWJ010046608.1:0-11289 GCA_004363605.1 Indri indri | reverse complement strand
GTGGATAAAAGCATTAGATAGTGATCCTGGCACATGTAAGGTGGGCGATGAGTGTTGGAAATAGCGGTTCATGATATCTAATTTGATTAAAAGTTGTGTAGGGTCACTCTTAGAGTCATCTAAAAGATACTTGTGAAATTTCTCTGTGGATAGAATGTCATACAAGTTCAAAGTAAAAAGGAGTTAATCCCTTCACCAGAAAAAATACAAAAACAACAAACGACGACAACAACAACAAAAAGAAAGACTCTTGGCTATTCATAAAAACAGATCTGTTCTCTTAAAGACTATGAATGAGATACACATTGCCAAGGACATCACTTTTTGATAAAGCAATAAAAACCAAGACAATAGATACTGCCGATGCCCCCATCAGCAGCACTTGGATCACCTCCCACCACTGTCGTCGAACCCTCAGGAACTCCTCAGCGCCATTCCTGCCCTTTCTGGTCTTCCTTTATCGTGAGTCCCCGTGACCTTTCGGCCCCGTGAGCTTGGGTTCCTAGCTCTGCACTTGTTTTCCCAGTTCAGCATTCTTCCTCACGCCATTCCCTTTATGTCTCTCAAAATCCTTCTCCCGTCCCTACCCACCACTCTACCGATTTTCTCATCCTTCAAGACTCGATCAGATCTTCTCTCCTGTCTAAAGCCTTCCTTGGCCATATCTCCTCGGAGTCATCACCCTCTGCTCCAAAATCCCACGGTACTATTTATCTGTGGAACTAATTGGTGAGCTAATTCGAGGGGGCACACGCCATTCTCTCAGGCTGCCCAGCATGTGCACCCCTTTCCTGCGCGGGCAGGAAGCAGAACCTCCCACTGTGGAGGCTGAAGATGCTCAGACTCTTTCCCAGCCTCCCTGTGGGCGAAGACGAGCACACGTGACCAAGGCTGAGCCAATCAGATGCGTTCACCCCACGTTAAAGGGGAAGCCCCGGGTATGGAGAACCCGAGACGGTGCAGTCAGTCCTCAAGCAGCTGAGGGTGATTCCTGGGTGGACAGCTGCGATCAGCCTCCTGAGCCAATGATGGCAGAGCTTGTAGCAGTACTGGCAACTGGAGACAACGATCGGTCTGTGCTCTCTGGTACCAGTGGCAAAGTCTTCACCAAACTAGCTTCATGGCATGATTTGGGGGGTTGGTCATGGCTGGTCTTCTCCAATCCTTATTCTCCAGCTTTGCTGAAATTTTGGGGCTAAAAATAGGATTTTTCAGGATATTATAAAACAGGAAACAGCTTAAAATGGAATACAAGGCCTCTCTGGGAATTGCTCACTGCTTGTCTTCTTAGAACCCTGCCTCCGGCCACGTTAGTAGGCCTTCTTTCTCCCTAGGTCTCGCCCACAGACAGATTTGTAGCTGTATTTTTGGATATTGCCATGTTTAGGAGGGAATGCTGACATTTGGGAGGGGGCTGAGATACTGGTTGTCCTGCACAATGAAGAATTGTCTCGCATCTCTCACCATTTTCAAATGTCCCCAGGTTTAAAAAAAAAAAATTCCGTTTATAATTATCTGAGCCTGAATCTGAATCTGTTTTACATGTAAAAACAAAACATTTGGGGCTTTTTGAGGGAGGATTGCATTTGGTTTGGAACGTCTCCAACAGTCCTTCATTATTCGGGTATGGCAATGGTGTGCTTGTGGTTCGTTAATGCAACGCATGAGGGTTCGGTGCCCGACTGTCACCACTGCAGGTGCTGGATTCTGTGGATAACACAAGCATCTGACTCCTTTATTACGTATTTTCTAGTATGCTGGCTGAGCATGTATATATTGTATACGTATTTTTATATATTTTTTAAATTGCTTCCCTTTTATTTCTCCTTTATATTACAGTTAGGGAGGTATATTAGATTTCGAAACAAAATTGTTTGAATTTCATTTCAGGATAGTCATGGTGGCATTCTAAATTACTTACTATAAAAATGAAGTATTTGATCTAGTAGGGTCACAAACCATGACCCTAAAGCCCTCTCTTACTTTTCCACAGTCTTCTAGCCTACCTCCCTCAACCTGTTTGTTATTAATATTAAAGATCCATCGGCATGGAATTTAGAATATTATTCCATTTTTTAAGATAACATAATTTTCTTCCTGTAATATACATAAACACCTTTAGAAAATGACTGTATTCTTACAACCACAACATTTTGGGTTAATACTGATTGAAGGTTTAATGGCCCATTTCAAATACTGATGGGGTAGGGGGACTTTAAAACCATCAACTCTCAGGCTCCTCAGAGCTCAATTTCTCTGGAAGCTTTATTGGATGTAAAGAGCATGTAGTGACCCAATCCGTACACTACACTTAAGGACCACCAAGGGAAGAAAGCTTTGCTTTATCTCTGGATGCTTAAAAGGATTTAAATATAAATTAGCACAAGATTTTAAAAAGAGAAAAGAAGTAGCATTATATTCTATTTTTCTGTTACCAGCCATCAAATTCTGGCTGGCAAACTTTTGAGCAGGATGAGCTACTTGGCCTCATGTTGAGAGCACAAAGAGACGCCCCAGGACAAGGTATCCTCAGTCAGCTTGTGTGCAGATTGCAGATGAAGCCTTGGTGGCCAGCCAACAGTGCCCAGAGGCTTTCTTACCTGTTTCAGACCTCCTCTTGGATGGTAATAACTATGAGGATGCCATTTTGGAGAGAATGCTTGACTTTAAAAAACAAACAAACTGGGTCTCATCATATTTTACTAGTGGCCCTTGGGTGGTGATGATCTTCATCCTACCTGTTTTTGCTGGAAATCAAAGTGCATCAGTGAAATGCCTTTTCCAAGCCTTATTATCTCAGCATACAGAGCAAGCAACTGAGGATTTTCTACATTGCCTCAACCTGTGTGTACTCAGAGACCTGAATGTACATAAAAGGGGAGCTATGGTTTTAAAGAAGACTGAGTTTTAATCACTTTGAAACTGTATAAATCACATGATTTCCAAAATCAACAGTCTGAGATTTTGATTTTATCAACTCAAAAATCCTTGAGAGATGACCTATGGGAGTGAAAATGTCCTGGAGATTTTATTCAAGATGAGATAACGCATATGAAAGTGAAGTCCCACACAAATATAAACTATTTTAGGATGTGCCACTAATTGTCATAGTCTCCAGGGAAATAATAGAAGGCAAATTTGCAAACAATACAATAAATACACTGCGAAGCTATACTGTCATATTTTAACAGCTGCTCATTGAAAAACAAGGAAAACTGAAAATAATGAGCAACTTCTCAGAACATTAATTAATAACTTTTTAAAATTTTATTTTATGTTTTTGAGGAGAAGGAAAGAGAAGTTTATTACTTTGCCAGCAAAGGAGGAAAAATGGTAGACTCTGGTCTCAAAAAATCCAAATTTTCCTAAACAGATGCAGAAATACATCCTTTTAAAAGGAGGGCCCTCAGTTCCAGGCTACTGTCATTAATAATTCTAATTGTCCCATCTCTGCCAAAGACAAAGCCTATGACCTCTGCCCACCTGGGAGGCCACCAGGGTTTGGGATGGCTGAGCTATCTCGGCCTCAGAACACAAAGAACAAAAGACATTCCCCAGACTCCTCCTGACCACCTGTCTGAATTAGGGATGCAGGCTTCAGTTACCAAAAAGAGTAGGAGAAGTTTTAAAGAAACAAAAACATCTTTTTGTCATTTTTTTTTTCAGGCCATTCCCTCTGTTACATATTCCTCACTCTCAATTTACACCTCCATATCTATGGGAGGAGGGGCGACTACTATGTTACATATTCCCCCCTGTCAACTTTACCCTTCCATATCTATGGGAGGAAGATTGACATAGTCATCAGGTTACTTCCTGCTGAAATGGGGCGATGTTTTAGATGGAAGGTTTATACTTACGTATGTCATTGCAAAGCTTTGGCAGTATATTTATAACAACAGAAAAAAAAAATCATAAGCAATAACTACAAAAGTGAGGATGGGCAAGGCAAAATGGACTGTTGCCTTGGGACAGAGCGGGGCCAGAAAGAAGCATAGCACCTCTGAATGCAGAGCTGTTAGTTGCATCCCGTAGGTGATCCGAGAGAACAGCTTCTGCAAATTCAGAAATCACATACAGCACTGAACAAGGTTTAGGATGACAAACCCAGCAGCAAGACAGGTCAGGTGAAGAGGCGATAGCCTGGGAAATCCTCACTAAGGAGTTGTCTCTCCATCTTTAGATTTCCTAAAGGCTGGCCCCTCCATTGGGGCCTTGGTTTTCCTCTTCCACGGGACACCTCTTTACTCCGGTATGGTAGACCCAAGGTTTCACTTCTGATAATTTCAATGAGGTATGAGTTGTCAGAGGTACTTTATAGGGTCCCTTCCACTTCTCTGCTTCCAACTGGGACAGAGATCTGAAAGAGGCAAACTCATACATAGCAGTTAGTACCTGACCCACTCATTTGACATATTGCTTCTTTACTCATGGTTTACCTCAGGGCGCTAGAAGGGCCTCTTATAAACTATTTCTTAGGGGCTTAACTTAAGCCTGCTTCTGAAGGCTATCTTTACTCAGAGGAGGACAAGCAGAAATACCCTATTCTACTTACCCTATTCTACTCTTTGGCATCGATTTTAGAATGTATGTAATTTTTATTCTAGATGTAGGACTTTGCTTATTTGCTGGGTTACATTCTATTTAAAAAGAGGGTCCATTATCACTCTGTATGGAGGAGGGGAGCCTATGAACATCTTGACGACCTGTAGGTTCATTGAGTCCACTGTGTCCAGAACCTTGGAGAAAAGGCTCACCAGATTATCACTGAGGCTCTGCTCAAACAAGTTCATGGGTGACCACAGGACCCTGTGCAGCAGATCCAGGTGCAGACTACAGGAAGCAACACCACCGTGGAGTAGTCACCTTGTGAAATGCCCAGGCCTCCCTGAACCCCTGGGTCCTGTCAACCATGGGGCTGTCAGTCCAGAGACTGAGCCAATAGTTAGAAGCCAGGGTAGCAACAAGAAGGGGAGTCCCAGGACACTGGGACCTTCCCTGTCTGAACGTCGTCTGTCTCTATTGGTTTCCAGGGCCCTTCCTTCTTGACCTCAGCCATGCTGCTGTGATGCTTGCTGACATCCTGCCTATAGGAGGAGGAGCTGCTGAGCTGTCTCCGCAGCTACCTGTCCATGGCATCCATCACCAGCATGCCATTTTCCATCTGTTTGGCCTCTTTTCCCAGGACTGCTGATGCCTGTCATCCTGTCATCCTCTGAGACTTGTTCCTGCTCTGCGCTGGCATACACGCGCAGGAACTCAGCAAAGGCCCTGTCCCAGGCCAGCAGTTTCTGGTAGGAACCCATCCTGGAACTTTACATGCTCTCTCCGTGTTCGCAGCCTGAAAAGATATTTACTAATACTGAGTGAAACTGCCAATCATTGAAAGGGTTGGGGCCCCCATGTTGGGCTCCCTATGTGGAAGGTTTCTTCTCTGTCTTTGGATTATTTAAAACACACAGACACTTTGTTGCAAACAGGGTCCTCCGAAATGAGGTCCCACCAAATCCATTAAGGCAAGCACATAAACCACCCATTGCGACTGGGGTCCTCTTAAATGAGGTTCCCCAAATCCATTTAGGCATCACACATCCATAATGTGTGCATTCATGTAGGTGCCTCATAAGAGGCCAAACCAAAACTCTGGGTAGGAGAATGAGTCCATGAGAATTCTGTCTGCACTTAGCTGGGTACCATCCCAAATGGCAGAGTCCCAGTCTTTAGCTTTAAAGGGGGTCTAAATCTAGTTGGGGTATCAAGGCCTCCAGCAGCCTCCTTAGCAGCCTTGTCATTGGCTTGATTTCTTTTTGCCATGCTGGCCACCTGCTTTGGCTCAGCCATGGCCTGTATCGAGGCCATAATTTCCGTGGCATACTTAATATTCTTACCTCCTGCTGTCGGGACACACCTTTTCTTTCAAATGGCACTATGAGCATGTACAATCATAAAAGCATATTTAGAGTCCATATAAATGTTTACCTTTTCCCCCTAGATAACTGCAATTCAGCTTCCTGGGCTGAAGTCCCAGGTGGCAGTGCCACTGCTGCGCTCACTGCACATCCAGTCCCTCGTTGTCCATAAAGCTGTTTCATCAGTGAAAAAGATCCCAACCTTGTTCTGGCATCCGCTGATCTCACAGATCCACTCTGCTAGAATACGGTCTTCAGAACCTCTAAACAGTTGTGTCGTAGAGTGAAAAGGGTGGCGGGATTGAGGATAACAATTTATCAAGGATGCCATTTTCTCACAATATTGTTCAGTGGCTTCCAGAAGTATGCCAGTGGCCTTGGGATGCCTCTCAGCATCTATACTAAGACTCTAGGCTCATTCCTTGTTTTTGTCCATACAAGGGATTTACCATCAGTCCCGAGTCTGGGATCTAGATGTCATTCCTAGGAACCCCAGATAAGTTATTATAATACAAGTTTACAAATCTGTCCAATTGTAGGTTTGCAAGTCCCCTGTTAAGCTTTCATCAGACAGGGCAGGGGAGCCCTTTTAAAACTCCTGACACAGCCGAACAGCACCGTAAAGCCACCCCGGTCCCAGGATCCTGTCATTCAAATGCTGCATTCAAGTTCCTTAGCCGCAGCTTGCTTACAGCTGCCTCTCTGCTGCCGGGCCCCCTCCCCACCACTCTCTGCCTGGCTTGCTGAGTGCCAGGCATGGCTGGTGCTGGGTACAGGGGTGCGGTCGGAGGAAAGAGCCCCCAGACTACTTCTGCTATGCAGGTTGGCACCAATCAAATCCCCACTCTCAATTTTTCCCAGGGTTCCTTTGGGGATATTTGGAGGCAGGGGGCTTTGGCCCCCTCCTTCACCATCTGAATCCTGGACTTAAAAAAAACCTTTTTCTCTCCTCAAGGCTTTTTACTATCTGGAGACCTTTGTAACTTTTGGGCAATGCTCTCTCTAATATCCTTTCTTTTTATAAAAAGCATACTAACTGTACATAAATTGTCCCCTTCTGATTACAGAACGTCCCCTGGCCAAATCGAGTTTTCTGCCTGGTCTTAGAAGTTGAGATCATTCCTAACCCTGAGTTACAATTTAGTGGGCATGTGACTGAAAAGTTCCTCGCAGGGGCAGCAGGCACTCGGTAGGCTGGAGCTCAGCCTGTCTGCCCTTCTCCCACGTAACAATGGCTGCGGCTCTCCCAAGATCACTCATTTACCACCTGCACGGTCCGGGGGAAGCGCAGAAAGCGGGGGGCTCCCTGATCCCCTGAGCCTGCCTTGATCACGTCGGCCACCGATGGCGTGCATGCTGCAGGTGGTGTGCAGATAAGAAGAAATTTTAGAGAATACATTAATTTTCAGGATGCCCTTAGAACGTGTTAGGTACCCTGCTCCTGTTCTAGGCAAACTCCAAAGGCAGACATTTTCTCAGAGTTCATCAGTGTCAAGAGAGCATAATACACAGCTGCCCTGGGCTGGGATCCATGGAGATGGGGGAAGGCACCACTTCCCAGACTGCTGCCAGCCTCTGGCCCCAGTACCTCCCTGGCCCATCAGGCAAATGCACCTGGTGGCCAATCAGGCAGCAAGGCGTTTGCTTCCCCAGGGTGGACTCTGGACTCCCACTGTGGGGCTGTTTCCCAAACCAGCTGCCAGCCTCTAGCAGGGGGTAGATCAGTGCAAGTTCAAGCCTGCGGTGCCTTCCTGCAGATTGCCCCAACTGTAGTGGGCACCATGGCCACTCCCCAGACCCCCTTCCAGGGAGTCAGTACACCTCCCCGCCTGTCACACACATGCCTGGTGGTGGGGGCAGTTGGGCAACTCGCGCTCTCTCCCCAGCTCCCTTGCCACGTGGTGTGGGCTGTGCCCACCAGTTTCCCCTTCCATTGGGGGAATTCAACTGTTTAAATGAAACACAGTATACCATTAACTTTATCTCAGGCCTTCGAGACCTGACTTTTGATAAAATAATTTCAGTTATAAGACAGTACAGTTTAAAGTTTCATTTAACAGCCACTTTTCCTCACACTCCAGCACATACATCGGATTATGATAAAACCATTTTCCTTAGACATAGGTTCACAGCTATAAGTTAAGCATTCAGCCAAAATTTTTCCCAAGGGGCTTTTAGATGGAACTTTTCTATGTTGCAACAAATCTCACAAATAACAAACACAGACAACACAGAGAATTCTCAACACAAAATGCCAGGCCTATCAAACAAATGGGAATGCAAAGGGGGTGAACATCACCCCAAATGGCACTTCAGACAGTGCCCCAAATGCCCTGCCATAGGGCTGGAAGGTTCATAAATGGGAATTCAAAGGGGATAAATGCCACCCCAACCGGAAGGTTCAAAAACCCTCTCCACCTGGGTGGTCTAATCCCCCTGTTCTCTGGGGAACCTTTCCCAAATGGTGGCCTAGTCCATCCGTTCCCTGGAAACTGCAAACTCCAAATCCAAACCAGGTCCCCAGGTTCCACTAAACCATTTAATTTTCCACCCCAAATTGGTGTCTCAGAACAAATCCAACCGGGAGGTCTGAAAACCCCCCATATGGGTGGAAACAGGGTCTCAGTATGCCGGGGAAGTTTATGTACACTTGGCTGGGGCTGTCACAACACTTCCCAAATCTGCTTCCTTCTCCTCAACTCAGTTCACATTGGTTGGAGCTGCATCTATTGGGGGAGAAAGAGTTGGGACTCCTCAGAGCAGCTAATCAGGTCCCTGCCGGAGATCCCTTAAGGGGACGCTCCTGCCCATGGTTTGACCTGGAGCTACTCCCTGCCTTCTCTAGCAGTTGCAGGGTGCCATGGTACTGGGAAGCCAATGTCCCCCCGCAAAAACACCAAAATCTGTTACCAAAAGCTCAGCACTTGTCCTTGAGGTCACATGGGAAGAATAAGAACAAGTTGTTTGAGGAGAAGGAAAGAGAAGTTTATTACTTTGCTGGCAAAGGAGGAAAAATGGTAGACTCTCCTCTCAAAAAATCCAAATTTTCCTCAATAACTTTTTTTAAAAATGGATTTTGCTTGTTTGATTTTGAGTCAACTGGATATAACCTGAGTGACCGAAAAGTACAGGTTTCTTTTCCCCTGCAAATATGCCACTTTTCTATGCTGGAAACATTTGTTCAAGATGTGATTCAACTGTGTCTGCCACACTGAAGAGCTTTAAAGAATCCTTTTACACTGAAGTGTTGATTATTGCTTTATTCTTTTCAGACAGTTGAGTGACTTGGTACTCTCTCATCATTGTCTGTTCATTTAGTTTTCTTTTTTTAAATGCTAAAGTGGTGTGGTGCTTTGTCTAAATGTTCTTATTTTCATAGCTCCCATCACAATCTCTCTTTCATTTTTATCTTTGTCAATTTCTTAACCTTGACCTCAAGGATGTTTTTCAGCCCTCAGAGCAACTTGCAGCTTCCAAGACTCTGATGTGCAAAGATGCATTTCACTTTGTCAGAACTACCTGTGCCTTGATGTGGTTATGATACTTCCCTTCTAGGAGTTTAGTAAGGCACAATAACTTGTTTCCTTGAGTTATACATTTCTTATGCACAGTATCAGGATATTTGGAAATACGAAGATGGGTTCCTCCCCATTTCCTGACCTTAAGACTTACGTTACATAAAATAAAATGGAAACAACACATGCTAAGTGCTGTAGAACTGCTGTGTCCAATAGAATAGCTGCTAGTTAATTGCCTATTAAGCAGTTTGAAATGTGGGTAGTCTGAATTGAGATGCACCGTAAGTATAAAATGTACATCAGATTCCAAAGATTTAGTGCAAAAAAATGCAAAATGTCTCCATTTTTATATTGATTATATGTTAATGGGATTATATTTTGGATATGTTGGGTTAAATAAAGTATGTTGGGTTAAATAAAGTATATAATTCAAATGAATTTCATCTGTTTCTTTTTACTTTTTTCCACATGGCTCAAACTTACATATGTGGCTCAAAATTACCTATGGTGGCTCACATTATTTCTGTTGGACAGCATTACTATAGAAGTTTAGAGAGTAGTGGAGAATACTTCCTGTGTGGGGTGGGGTGGACAGAGAGGGGCACAGGGAGCAGAAAATTAACTGAGAAGAGGTGACACTTGAGCTAAGTCTGGAAGGATGAGTAGCCTTTCGAGATGCAGAGTGGAGAAGGGATCTCAGGCAGCAGCAGAGACAATGCCATGTGATAGGCAAGGCAGCCTCTGGATGACATCTCAGCTCTTCTTTTTATAATTTACTGCAGTGCTTAGAACAAGAAAAAGCACTCAACAAGTGGTATCTCATTTTACTAGGATGTCAACATGAGCAGGGTTAAAGGATGATTTAAAAGATGTTAAAATGACATTTAACCTAGAAGTCATTTCCTCAGCTACTATGCCAGAGATGCCACTGTTAATGTCTTGCCTCTCTTTTCACATCATTGCTTATTAAATAATTGCTTATAATCTGAGTAAATCCCAAATTTGACACAGCACATATTCAGGAACAGAGGGGAAAAAAGATACAACTCCCAGTTGATTTTCACTGTCCTTATTCCATAATTGCTTTATAATATTTTATAACATTCGTGTGTGTGTGTGTGTGTGTGTGTGTGTGTGTGTGTGGTAGTGGGAAATGTTAGAAGTAGAAAGGGGACATTGTTTTTCCTTTTCCCATTGAAATCCTTGGTCATTGGGAACCCCAGGAAAATATTCAATGGTCCACATCTATCTACATCAAAATTATGGATGGCTCTGGAAACTAGAACAAATTCTGAGGATAATGGAGCTGCGATTACCTTAGTGAGACAGGATAAGTTTGGCATATTCCAAAATCCCCATTAAAGCAGTCTGGCTTTACAGAAAAGCTTCATGACATGCTGATACCTTACTGAAATATTCCAAGAAACTAATATTAGACCAGAATATGATAGGTTACTTGAAGGGTAATCTACTAGAGAGATAATTATAATTTCATACAGAAGCTAGTTTCTGTTAAAGACTGGTACTTGCCACAGGGTGGTGGGCTAGCAGTTGTGAGGACCCCAGATATGATGGTGGTCCCAACAGATGCATTTTCTCTTCCATCCTGAGGTTCAGGCTTCAGGAATTTTAAGAAGACCTCTTCTAGAGGAGTGAAAACAAAGTCCAAGCACAAACCCCGCAGACCTCTGTCTTCTGACTTAGTTCCTCATGCATTTTAGCTTCTCTTTCCCCTGGTTATCTGTTAAGAGAGCCACAGAAGTGTGTGTATTGAGAGCCCTCATTCACCTCAAAGTTTTCCTTAGTAACTACCTGTTTTGTTATAATAAAAATATCTAACATTATTGAGCATTTACTGCTGC
>RJWJ010046607.1:0-11321 GCA_004363605.1 Indri indri | reverse complement strand
GGGAGACTGACCGTGTTGCCTGGCATTGGGCTGTGGGACTTGATTTGGGGATATGGAACCAGATTGACGATAAAATCATTAAATCTTCTCTCTGTCACTGGGAGAGGGGCCTAGTATTGGGGCTTTATCTCCCCTATTTGTCCGAGAGGCATCTTAAATGCAAACTGTACAAGAGAGATCTCTTGAAGTCCAGCCTTCTTTCCCAACTGTCACCTCACCCTGACCCCAAACCTGTCCTCCTAGAGTCTGCCCATCAGTCAGTGGTAACTCCATTCTTCTAGGAGCTCATGCCAAGACCTCAGAGCAGAGGTGATGACGTGCTGTCCAGAATCCTGCCTCTTCTCCCCATGTGGAGCTCTACTGCCGTGTCCCACGCTGCCGCCATCTTTGTCTGGAGTATTCACAACCATCTGCCTAACTAGTGGTCTTTTCCACTTTTGTTCCCTCTCACCCGTTCTCCACACTCAGCCAAAGCATTTCTTTGCAGGCTTCATCATTCCTCTGTCAAACCTGCTAGTCACTTCCTGGCTCGCTTAAAGTGGAACCCAGAATCCTTACTGTGGCCTAACAGGCCTTACATGGTCCGGTCCCTGGCGTCTCTCTGCCCTCCCCTCCCCATACACGCCCCTCTCGCTCTGCCTCTACTCTTTTCTTTTAGGACTGCAGCCAGGAACGTGGTTCCAGCTTGCCTTGGGAGTGCTCCCTCTACTCCTCGTGTTCCCCGAACACACTCCAGGGCCCGGGAGCTCCTTCTGCTGGTGCCCTGAGCCTGGTGTCCTGGGCGCTCTGCTGTCCTTAGGTCTCTGCTCATGGTCACCTCAGGGCAGAGGCCTTCCTCATCACCTATGTAACACAGAGCTCCCCACGCTGCCTCCTCACGCCTTAGTGCCTTCCTGCCTGTTGGCATGACGTCTCTTTACGTATTTGAGCATTGAAGTCTGTTTCACCCCCACTAAAACATAGGTTCCCTGAGGGTCTGGGCCTGGCCTGCTGTGTTCACTGTTGCTTCCACATGCCTAGAACAGGATCTGGCACATAGTGGGTGCTTAATAGATACTTGTCGAATGAAGAAACGAATGAAAACAAAAGCCTGTCATTCAGTGGACTTGATTTTTTTTTTTTCCAGCTTTTACTTTATCTCTTTGCTCAAGTGTGAGAGCATGAACTTCCATATCTGTTTTCTGTCAAAATGATTTTGTCACCCTGTTCTCAGACCGGGTGACACTAAGCTGAGTTTTGCAGGGTAGATTTTCTTAGCAAAGTAAAGAAGGGAACTAGTCACAGATTGAAGGAATGACTCACACAGCGGAGAGGACTCCAAGAGACCAAGGGTGGGTTACACCGGACCGCAGGATGGACCTACAGCAGGATGGGGGCACTCCCACAGCCCACAGGGACGGGAGGGACTGGAGGGCAGGATCTCTGCCACCCCATGAAGTGTGCATTGTGCTGTGGAAGCAATGGAGAATCATAGGAAGGTTCGAACAGAGAAATTATATGAGTTGTGTTTCAGAAAAACTTTTGGCATCAGAACGAAGGAGGGATTAGAGGGGGAGTTTTGAGGCAAGGAAACTGAGAGAGAATGAGAGCGTGGCTCATCCCACATTACTCTGTGTTCCTGACCTGGAGATATCCCCTGTCTCCTTGAGGGGCTGGACAGCTACGTGGAGCAGCTGAGCCGCGGCGGCGGGTGTGCACACAGGAAGAGCCACATGTTCCCAGGTTTCCTGGGTGACCCTGTTCCAAAGAGACAGGGATTCTTCTCCATGTGTGGTATGACGAAGTCAAAAGTCAATGGAATGTAATGTTTACACCTTTATAAAAGTTTCAGGTTTATACATTTATAAGTAAGGGGAAAAACTGTGCCAGATTCTGTTTCTGTTTGGAATTCTGAGCATACGGCCTTTGAATTATTGAAATGAAGTCACATCACCAAGAAGGGATGAGGTTTGTGTGAACAAAGGGTAAAGCTTGAAAAGAGGTAGGACAGACAGGATAAAGAACTGGGAGGACCTTTTAAACAGGAGATGCCATTTGGAAATAGGAAGCAGAATGGATTCAGAGAACACCTAAATCTGAAATATCATAGAATGCCTGTAGACCACCCATCCTTGCTGCCTGTTTCCAAATCTTCAGAGGAATTCTCCAGAAAAAAAAGGAAAGGAAAAGAAAGTTGGAGCCCTCTGCCCACCCTGACTGGACCTGAAGTGCCCAGGTGCAGGTGTGGCCAGGGAACCCTGGGTGGGTGGGCTTGGGAATCACAGGTCTAGGAGCAGTCGAGCTAAGGGTCAGAAGCAGCAAAAGGTCAAATTGGGAACATTTCTTACATCAAATCCTAAATTATGTTCATGCTCATTAGTCGAATGAGGTGAGTGGGTGTGCCCACATTTCTAATTACAGAGTGGCTCTCCTCTCCCTGGGCTCGTCTCTATACTGTGGTCCAAATGAAAAGCAGGAAACAGAGACACAAAGAAGAGCTGTTTGCCTAAGTGGGTCAGTACAACCTCACTCCATGCCCTCCGACTTTGGGGGCTTTGCTCCCTCACTGCTAAGACACGGCAGCCTTTCCTTCTCCCCCTCTAGGCAGGGGAGCATGCGGCCCGTTTGGTGCCCATTTGGTGGTGGGACATTCTGTCCCTCACGTGACAAGTGACGTTCCCGTGCTAAAAAGCTTCCCGAGATCTAGCCCCACAGGTGACAGCCTAGGCCCATGCTGGCCCTCAGCAGCGCAAGAGGCTGGCGGCCTGGCGGGAGAAGGGGAGCCGGAGTCACCCCTCTCCTGACAACACACAGAAGCGCCTGCCTCACTTTGCAGCCCAGGGCCTGGCTGAAGGACGAAGCATCTGGAACAGAGCTCCTTCCTTCCTGCCTTCCTCCCTTCTTCCCTTCCTCCCTTCCTGTCTTCCTTCCTTCCCTGTCAAGGATTCACTGAGCTCCTACTGTGAGCCAGGCATCACGCTAGGCTCGGACAGAACACAAATGCCATACCTGGCCCCACAGAAGCAGCTTGCTAGTGGGTGACGGGAGAAGTAAGTAGTCCATTGTAACATAGGGAGAGAGTTGCAGCAAGTACTAGTGGCTGTGCCAGTGCCCAGGGAGGCCCCTACCCCTGAGGACACCAGGGGACATCCAGAGCAAGCTCTGCACGAGCTGAGAGCTGAGTAGGACTAGCCAGGTGGCGTCAGGAAGGTGCAGTCTTCCGAACAGTAACCACGTGTGCACGGGCTGGGTGCTGGACGGAACACGGCCCCTTTAGAGAAGGGAAAGGTGTCCCCCACAGGGGTTGAGAGGAGGGAGGAGGGTCCGAGGCGAGACCCAGAAGTGAGCCGAGGCCAGATTGCAGGCGGTAAGCCCTGCTGTGGGCTTTGGAATTTTTCTTAACTGCAAAAGAAGCCCAAATTAGGGGAGAGCAGGCCCCATTCAGGAGGATCCGTCGCATGGTTTCATCTTAGAGCGATGCAAAGACGCTCTGTGCTTTGTCACCCCGTCTGGCCCAGCGCTCAGCCCTGCCTGCCCAGACAGAGCTGCCCGGGGTTGAGGGAGGCCGTGTCCACGCGGAGCTCACACACTGCATTTCCAGGGGTTTCGGCTGCTGACTGATTTCCCCCTTGGCTTCTGTGAGCACCTTACCGAGAAGCTCGGCAGAATCTCTGCAGCGTAGATGCACAATTCTCTCCCCTTTCTCTCTTTCCGTCTGTCTCACAGAGGCTGTTTTTCATTCCTTCTTAGCAGTAACTCCTTTTTTATCTCGCTGCCTGCTCCTTTTGTCGTCTCCTGCCTATCACCATTTTTCATCGTTTTTCTCTTCGTTTTTATCGTGTTCTACTTCCGCCTTCCAGGCATGCTCTCACCTGTCCCTCCCACTCGCGTGTCCCCAGCACCGGCTTCACTTTGACCTTCTGCCCCGGCGCCGTGCTCTCCCGCTCGCGGGCTCTCTGGGCCGGTATTTGCTGGGATCTTTCTCCCCATCTCCCTTTTTGTCCTCGCCACTTCCCTTTCTCCTCCCTCGGTCCCCTGTCCTTCGTCATTCCTTGGTTCTGTCCCCCAGGGCCCAGCTCTGTGCCCACAGCTCCTTCCCACCCTGCAGGCCACGCGGTGGCCATCACCGCAGACCCTGGCACTTGGCTGGTCCTCCTCCGCAAGGCCCTGTGGTTTCTCCTCGGACATGTGGAGCTGACATGGCCGTTGTGGAGGGGATGAGATGATCAGATGTGCCTTTTCATGTATTTATTTTTCATGTCACTTACTAAGCACATCTGGAGATTGAGCTGCACTTCCACTCATAATATATCATTTCCCCTGGGGAGGCCTCATCCAACCCCGCTAGAAATTCTCTCCCCGTGTGGTACAGTAGGGAAAGATGGTACATTTCAGATTCCTTTGTTGAGACTCAAACATGTTGTAGCTGTGTACTTTGTCCCTAATGTAATATGCATGGGTCTGCAAGTGTTTGTGTGTGTGTGTGTGTGTGTGTGTGTGTGTGTGCATGTGTTTGTGTAGGAAGGTTTCCATCTGCGTATGGGCCATGGGCATAGTGGACATGCAATATTACCCAGGGCAAATGTGAAGGCCATAGAGGGAAAGGGGCTCACCTGGGCAGGGATGCTTTCGAAGAGGGGCTACTCCAAAAGGATAGATGCTTTACTTAACTCTCCCCTGACCCACCCCAAGAGACTGTCTGTTGGGAAAGCACCGATCGCCAGAAATGTGATGGGCACTCCACTAGCCACTTAGAAGCCAACATAACAGGCATTTCTACAGAGAGGCACTGTCTGTCATTTGTCCTGACTCAGCCACGGGCAAGAGTCTCAGGAAGAAGGGATTTCCTGGAACGGTGTAGCAGCCATGAGGCAAAAATGTGTCCTGTGCCCCAGGGGTCTTCTCTGCCCCTGTTATGCCCAGAAGCCTCTTCTGCTCCAGGCTGGGTCCTGCACTGGGGCACAGTGACCCTAGGGTGCCCCTAGCTGGTCTAGTCATAGGACATTACAAACACAGCTTCTCATCTCACAGAATTATTAGAGGCAACAGTAGGAAAACAATATCAGGCAGACTTTCATCATGCAATGATAATATTTATATCTGTAGCTTATTAAAACCTTATTGTGTAGCGGCCAGGAACTAGATGGAGCTCCTTATGTACACTGTCTCATTTAATGTTCACCGCAGCCCTGGGCAATAGATGCTATCACTGCCCTTACTTTAGAAACAAGGAGGCCAACTAGCCCGGGTAAGGGTGCACATTAGTGAGTGGCAGAGCCAGAGTCTGAACTCGGGAAGTCTGACTACACAGGCCACCCAGACACTGAGCTGCCCTTTATGAGCACGGCTCAGGATAATCTGACGCAGAGGAGTGTGTACCAATCACAAATGGGCTGTGCAAATACAGGCGTGGGTTTCAATTGTTTCAGAGCTGGAAGCCACCTCAGAGGCCACCTAGCCAGTGATTCTCAGCTCTGTTGCACGTTACAATTGCTTGGGGTATCGTTAAGCAATACCGATTTATTGGGGATAATGCCATGGTATCATTATTTTTTTAAACCCCTGGGTGCTTTTATTGTCCACCCTTTTCTAATATTACAGATGGGAAAACATGAAACTCGAGAAGTTAACTGGCTTCTCCAAGGTCCCACCACTGGCTAAGGGCAGCAGTGAGGACTAATCTCAGCTTTCCTGGCTCTCATGTAGGGATCTTTCCTTTGCCCCTGATGAAAGACAAATGTCCCCTCATATGTGTGAAGGAACACAGTGTAACACAGTGGGTATGAATGTGCACAGGGACACAATTGGGTTAGAATAATAGCTGTGCAATCTTGGGCTTCAGTTTTCTCTGCTCCCATTTTTCTCATCTGAAAAATTAGGATAATAATAAGCCTGTCTGGTGCGGTTGTTATAAAGTGATGATGTGAGATGATGCCACATAAAGGTGTCATAATCCAACCCAGAATGTGGTCATTGTTTTTACTGTGTGGAAAGAACCACTGGTTAAACATCTGCCTTCCCAGCCGTTCTTACGAGCTCTGATGGCAGTCGTCAGTAACAACAGCTTTGGAATTTGACAAGTAGTGTACAAGTAAAGAGTGTGTTTCTTTCTTAGACTGTAAACTCATGGGAGATGATGTATGCTATCAAATCGTAGCTTATCCAAGTCGAAATCACCTGTGGAGCCTCAGCGACTATGACTGGTGGAGTATCTGGCCAGTGGTTTGGCTGGGTAGAACCCTCATCTAGAGCTCATGTGCTATGTTGTCCCTGTAGCATTTTGTCACAAATGAGGACATTGTATGTTCTGCCTCCCCAAGTTCTTCTCAGTTGCATTATCAAGGTAGATGTAAAGACAATGCTTATGATGGGCAGTAGCACTTACACTTACCCTATAAAATAACCAGGCCTTTTCTCTATGGAATGATTTCTATCAGGAGACACAATGTTTTGTTTCACCTTTGGTTTCAATTCCATCTATGAAACAAGGAAGTCATGGTAGGATGGAGTTTACTCTCTAAAGATTTTGTCCCTTAGCTGATGTAACCCTACTCTTCCTGAGTTTCCCCTTACCTTCCTGGACCTTTCTGTGTGGCTGTTCTATTCCCAGCTCCCCTCACCTACTGGTCTCCACCCGTTAGCCTTCTGTTCTCCTCACGTGAGCTACGTGACATCCAGTGACCCTCCCACACCCGTGGCATCACCTACTGATTTCATTTGTGATAGCCACATCTTTATACCCAACACCAGCAAAGCTATGTCTGTATGGCCCTAAAGGAATCTCCTCTTGAGAATGTCGCAATATATTCAAAATTAAACAAATCATCTTACCCCACCTCCCTACCACCCCAAATTCCTTTTGCTTCTGTGTCACCAGCCTTGAGGAGTGGTAAAGCTGTAGCCTCAGTGCGCAGGGTAGAGAACCAGAGGTCATCTCTGACTGTTCCCTTCCCATAGGGGTGCCTCAAGCAGTCACCAGATCCCGTATGGGTCTTCCCACTCATAGCTTCCCATCTGCACTGCCACTGCCTTGCTTCAGGCATTTATCACATGTACCTAACTGATGGCCTCTATATAGTCTCTGAGCTCCACTGTGCACCCTGTGTCCAGTGGTCACATTAATAATAGCAAACATTATTGGGTTTTTGCCTTGTGACAAGTACTAGGCTTAACATACAGAATCTCATTTAAATCTCACAACCACCATGGGAAGTAGGTACTAGTATGATATCTGTACTTTGTAGATGAAAAAACTGGGGCTTAGAGGGGTTCAAATCTTGCTCAAGATTATCCAAATGGAAGATGGGGCTTTTGAACCCTTATCTGCTATCGAAAGAAGCCAACAGTGGGTCTGTCCTCTCCCTTGGAGGCTGAGCTGTCTCTCTCTGCTTTCTTAAAAGCATCACCCTGCTAAGCGCTCCTACTTGCAGAGAAGAGTTTTTTTCTTTTATTTCTTTTTGGGTTTTCATGTTTCCTCGGCAATATCGCGTTCGTTGCATTTTCATAATATTTCATGCTTTAATTTAATTTATTTAGTGCCATTATACAGTGCCCTGAGCACCTCAGAAGAAGCGAGAGTTTTATAAATAAAATTATTATTACAGCTGCTCTGATAGCAGCCCGTAAGCTGTTTAGAAGATATATCAATTACTCCCAGCATTGAAAATTTTCACCCAAAACCCTTTATGGCCCAAGTTTTCCTTGGCTTTGCTACTCTGTCCTGCTTGTTGTGGTTGTGACACAGTTGTGTAGCATTTCTCCTTATTGTCCCCATCAGGAGTGAACAGACAGCACCTCAGCAAAAGTTCCATGTAATGTATTCTAGAGAACATGACCTAGTTTTCTTAACCTTTTTGAATCACTGAGTTCCGAGTCTCATTTGCTAGACCAATAATGTCAGTTTTGCAGTGAGTCAGCCCTCCTTGCCCACCCCGTGGTCTCTGTTAGTGAGAGCTCATTATCTGTTAGTCTATGGCAGAGATCTCTCCCGGGATAATCTAGAGCTGAACATGAATTGACAGCGACACTACTTGGCACACGGGATTTTAGGGCTGTAAAACTGCGAGGTTTATGCAGACGAAATTTTTATTGTAAGCTTGAAAGGAAGTGAAGCCCAAATGAGTGGAGTGGGGGGAGAGTCCCTGGGGTCCTGACCCTCATTTCCACCGTCAAGGCCACGTTCTGGCTCCTGCCTGCTGCCTCACACTCTCATAGCACTGCTCTAGCAAGAGAAGCTGGAGGACTGCTGGCTTCTATTTATGGAGTGTCAGTGACATGTTGAGGAATTCACAGGATAAACCAACAGCCAAGCTGGGCTTTCTCCCTGGACACCCCCCCAACTCACGCTATGGGACTTGACCTCCTCTGTCCTACCTCCCACATGAAATGTTTCTTATTCCCTGACTTTCAACACACTCTTCTATTCTATTCTACTCTGTTCTAATCTCCAATTCCTTCGTTCAGTAAAAATGAACTAAGCACTTGCTGCATGCCAGTCAGATGACTGGCGAGGACAGTGACGAGCACGGCTGGCATTGCGCCTCCCTTCTTTTGGAGTTTGAGTTCTTCACTTCTCTCCCTTTCTTGTTGACTTGCCTCCCTCTTAAGAATCTATTCTCTTCGTAATTATAGTTGTATTAAGGATTTCTGAAGAAGTTTCCTCATTAACCAGGAGCGATACGCTGTGCTTTCTCCATTTTGTGTTTTTTTAGCAAACAAATGGGAGTAGCCAATCTGTCCACTACAAATGAGTTCATTCCCATTCAAGCAACGGCTGTCACATATCTTGCCTGAGGCTTCTGAGTTATGAGCAGCGTATTGGCTCTGGTTTCTGTACTTCTTCCTGGCTTTACTGGGAGCCTTAGATGGAAGGAAGGCACAATAACTCAAAAGAATTGATTGCACTATACACAGTGTTCCTGTCTAGTTCCAATAACAGGAAACACAGTGTGTTCAAGGTAGATACAGGTAACCCTCTCCCCTGACCAGGTAGAGATTGTTAGATATCCAACAACTATTCTTCCCTCTAGCCAAATAAGAAATCTGGAATGAACTATGACCCAGATCTGTAGACCAGCAAAAAACAGACAGGATGAAACCTGTTTTACCCCCAAAGGGAAGAATAACTTCCAATGAAGAATGACTAAGTGGAAATATTTAAATTGCTGTAGAGGATGCAGTGGAGAGAACTGTCTAATGAAATTCAGTTTTCCTGCAGCTCAGAAATGCTTTGCAGTCCACATAGTAATCAGAGAGAACCCAAGTAATTTTGCATTACTGAACCCAGTATCCTCAAGATACATTAATCAGTCAGTGGCAGCTTGTATTCCTACTAAGTGTAACCCACTGTTCAAGATGCTGCTTGTGCTAAATAGCTGCATTCCACCGTGGTTCCTCATTTAATGGTGAGTTAGCTGGTACAACTCATCAGATGTCACCTCTCTGGAATCCATCCAAAGAGGTCCAATTCTAGGCCCATCCTTCCCCTGCCATTTCCCAAAATAGAGTGTGAACTTTGGTGGCCCTCTGGCATAGGTTGGGACAATCCTCGGTTGCTAATCGAAGGCTGGCTTGGTCCATTTGCCCTACTCTATTGGGTATCTCATGTCACTTTCATTGTAATTCTGTGTTAGTCCTTTAATAAAAATGGTCAGTGAGCCCACGAGATGAGATAACAGAATAGGAATCAATGGGACCTGCAATTGTCTGCGTGCCATATTCTCTTGTCAGCCTGGTCTCCAATCCATCCTGCCAACTCAACCTCCTCTGGGACAGAGACGTTTGAAAACAGTGCAGCAGCCTCATCTCCCAGGCAGTGTTTTTCTCCATCATTTGCTTTATTAAATATTGATTTTCTGTTGCATTATTAAACCTTAAGTCCAGAGCATAAATTCTAGGCTGATACTTTAATCTGGCTCTCCTCATTTTTTTGGCTTTTAGAACTGATTTTCAGGCCAGCTCTCCTGGGGAATCTTTAAGTCAACTTAGGGACTGAGACAAACCTGCCTGTAGGAAGGGGAGGAGCTCAGGGGTGACAAGGAGCTTGCCTTGCCCATATCCTACAAATAAGACTATGTCTGTGTCAAGCAGATCTTCACTTTACACATCCCAGACACAAGCTTATCCTTATTGGGATTCAGGTGGTTTTACAAGGAAAGTCTTTTGCATTCCCACCACCAAAACTATTGAGTAAGCAAATGGTATGCCTAATCGATTTCAGCTCTTTAGACATTACCTAATCCAATGTCCATCCACCCACCCCCAACAAACCTTTCCTTTTGGTCCCTGTTATTACGAGGGTTTGAGTCAGAGGTTACAGTCACTTAGGCCTCTGGATTTTCACTTACTTTGGGCCTCTGCCTCATTCTTACTTCCTGTTGCTCTTTCTTCTCCTTTAGGGCCAGTGGTTGAGTGGTCAGCTGTGGCAATGCGTTGTAGGATGGAGCCATCACACACTGTATGAAACTCTTTCTGAGACATCCAGACATTCCCAACCAGCTCTATGAGCCAAAATTATATCTAAGTGTAATTCCCCACCCCTTGAATAGCTTCCTAGGCTGGCACTGTCACTGGGTAAGGCCAGGGGTGGTATTTCTGAAGATAAGAAGCAAAAGAAATCATGCCTTTGTCTTCAACACTGACAGACAAACAGGACAAAAAGTGGAAGTAAGTATTTATGGAGTTGCTCTGACAGGGCTGAAGCATGTTGCTGTCTACATGGGTGCTCACAGAGAGCTGTACCTGTCTCTCTGTCTGACTCTAGTTCATCCCATACTACTGTGTTTGCCTGTTAGGTCCTGCATGTCTAGAAATCTAGTGTCAGGAAATTATTCCAGGACCTGGCAGAGCCCTAGTGAGGAGAAGGGTAAGGATTGACTTTGGTTCATTCTTTGCTCTGGGATGGAGAAAGAGCACAGCTAGCTCAGGCTGGCCATAGTCACCTGCCAAATACAGACCTTCAGAAGCCATGGGCCAAGGGCTGACTGAGCCTGTGCAGACATGCCAGGCACCACTGAAAAAATGATTCTTGGGGAATATTTAACAGAAACTATGTGAAGGCCAAGGTAGAAGAGACTGTCTACTCCATTTCTGCCAATAGCCCTCATGTCAACTTAGGCCTCCAAAGAATAAGAGATGTTCTCTTGAAGGTCATAGAAATCCCAGTTCATATATCTTCTCATGATTCCATTTCCAAACCAGAATCCCCTCCATAAATAGATATGTATATAGGTAGGTAGATAGGTAGTACCTACCACTGATTTAAATACTGTCAGTGAGGAGCAACTTACTACCTACTCATATAGGTCCTACTTCCTTTAGAAAATCTCTATTATATATATTTT
>RJWJ010046606.1:0-11294 GCA_004363605.1 Indri indri | reverse complement strand
AGGAAACTAACACGGCAAGAAGTTAAATAGCTTTCCAAAGGTCCAAGAACTAGAGACACCAACTATTGACTCCAAAGACTACTTGCTTAGCTATACTGGTCTCAAAATCTAAGTACCTTTTATCAAGTTATATATTTATACCATATTAATTCATTTATATTTTTAATTTTCATAACAACCCTGTAAGTTCAGTGCAAGAATTTGTCACTGTTTTATAGATAGTGAAACTGATACTTAAATAACATACCTAATGTGATCTAGCAAGTAGCGAGTTAAAATTCAAACTCAGGTCTGTCTGAGTCCAAGGTCCTGGTTCTGAACAGCTCTACTTTCCTGCCCCCATACTGTGCTTAGCAGACTGAACAGAGCCCTGGAAAGTGCACTAAACTGGAACCTGAAAGACCAGGTTTTATTCTTGGTGTTGTTACCAACAAGCTGTGTGACATCAGGTAAGTCATTTCACTTCTCTGAGTCGGTTTTGTCATTTGCCTAAATAGAGAATTTGGTGGCCAGGCACAGTGGCTCACACCTGTAATACCAGCATTTTGGGAGGACAAGGCAGGAGGATTGCTTGAGACCAGGAGTTTGAGACCAGCCTGAGTAACAGTGAGACCCCATCTCTACAAAAAACTTAAAAATTAGCCAGGTATGGTGACATGTTGAGCCTACCCCACGAATAAGGTACCATTCCTTACATTCAAGTATAATCAATAATATATTTACATAAATGATTATGATTCAAGAAGAAATGAACTATGAAGTTGCACTTGAACTAAGTCCTTAAGGCTGGGTGGGAATTCAAAATAAGCAGAGATGTGTGTGGGAAGAAGGTTCTAAAGAGAGGAGTATGTTTGGAAAGAAAGATTAGTGCTAAAGATCCGGTAAGCTTCCAGCTACTTGGGAGGCTGAGGCAGGAGGATCACTTGAGCCCAGGAGTTGGAGGTTACGGTGAGCTTTGATCATACCACTGCACTCCAGTCTGGGTGACAGAGTGAGCCCCTGCCTCAAAAAAAAAGAATTTGGAATAGATCACTTATAATTATTTTGGCTCTAAGTTTCTATAATCCCAGGTGAATTTTGAGTAATCATATTCATTGTGTCACTGAACTTAAAGAAATACAATTTCAAAATTATGAAATGATTACAGGCTCTTAAAATATAAGTATGATTGTCAAAATAAACTATTATGGTAAAGAAGTTTGATCCCCACACTTAATAAATCCACTTTGTACAAGGATTGGTGCAGTAATAGATAAACAGTGGGAACACAGAGCAGATGGAATGTCTGTGATCTCAGACACGTGTTTACTCTCCTGCTTCAGTCTGCTTTTTGATTGAATGGAGACGATTCTAATACCCGTATGTTTGCCTTAAGAAGACACCTTGCAGATATTAAAATAGATGAGAAACCAAAGAATAGATGGGAAACCACACTGGGGGAAAAAAAAGCTTACAATAAAAATGCTGTAAAAATGCAAGATACTATCATTAAGGAGAACTTTTTCATCCCTGGAACTTTCATCAGACTCTAAATTTCATCAGTGGCTGAATTTAGAGTCTGGTCCGCTGTATCCATCACACACACACACACACACACACACACACACACACACACGGTGTTTCCTGTACCAGAGAACTGAGTAGTGAAAAGATGAGAACACGAAGTGAAAAAATAAAAATTGGTGGACACAAAGAAAAAAACGGTTCACAAGTGAGCAAAGAGGAAAATGAGACGAAGAAGAGAAGGGGGCAGAAATGGAAAAAAAGAGAGAAAAAGGTAATTTCTGAGATTGTAATCTCTACTGAGGGCCTGAGCCACTCTTGATTTTGGTGTACAACCATCACCACATTCCAATTTTAGAATGTCACTCCTCAATTCCCTTGAACTGAATTCCACAAATGAGCCCTCCAAAATCCACCGTAGTTTGAAGAACAAGGGTGTGGGGAGGCAGGGGACATTGTTTAGCCAAGTCTGAAGTTGTTTTCCTGTTCAGCCACCAGGGGGTGGTACATTCCATTCAATTCAACAAGCATATTTGGGGAAGGCTACCAAGTGCAGGGTGCCCGAGAGCCTACCCCACGAATAAGGTACCATTCTTTACATTCAAGTATAATCAATAATATATTTACACAAATGATTATGATTCAAGAAGAAATGAACTATGAAGTCGCACTTGAACTAAGTCCTTAAGGCTGTGTAGGAATTCAAAATAAGCAGAGATGTGTGTGGGAAGAAGTTTCTAAAGAGAGGAGTATGTTTGGAAAGAAAGATTAGTGTTAAAGATCCAGTAACCTTGTGTTGTAAGTTGGATGAGAAAGTATCTTCTTCACTGTTTTCATATGTTCAACACCCACAGACTATTTAATGGAGATGGGTCTCATGTAAATAGAAGTCGGTTTTTTTTAAAAGATCCAAAACAAATTTTTAATGCAATTATTAAAAACTATTAACGAGTGTTTCTGGTCAATGAAAACAGTGAAATTGTTTGCAGTCTTTAATCTCGTTATCTTTCCTGGGCTCCATGATCAACAGCTTCAATTATAGTCTGGTTCTTCATTGAGCTAGTTTCCTTTGTTATTCTTTACTTCTACTAAATTGAAACACAACAATTATAGGTCTTTGGCTATGGTGGCAAGGACCTCACTCCTGACGGGTGGTTCCAGATGTTTGGCTCAAACATGAACCTTGAAGTTACAGAGGGATTTCTCTCCACGTTCCACTCACAGTGCTCTATGAAGCCAGGTCAATGAGTCTGTCATGCTAAACACCAGAAGTCTGGATGCGAAATTGCTCTTTGGAAACAACTGGTTCTGATAGTGAATCTTCCTAGTTTGTTGCAGCATTTGTATTTTACTTTTTGTTCTTTTTATTTTTTACAGCTCTGTTAAGGTATAATTTATGTACCATAAAATTCGCTCTTTATAAGTATATAATTGATGACTTTCAGTACATTTATAAAGTGTAGTCATCACAGCATTCTGATTTTATTTTATTTTATTTTATTATTATTGTTTTTTTCAGACAGGGTTTCACTCTGCTGCCTGGGTTGGAGTGCAGTGATTCGATCATAGCTCACTGCAGCCTTGAACTCCTGGTCTCAAGTAATCCTCCTGCCTCAGCCTCCCAAGTAGCTGGGACTACAGGTGTGAGCCAAGGCACCTGGCCACATTCCGATTTTAGAACCACCCCCACCCCCAATTTCCTTTAGCCTATTTGCAGACAGCCCCTACTCCCACTCCCAGCTCCAGGTTACTGCTGATCTGCTTTCTGTCTCTCTAAATCTCTCTAAATTTGGCTTTTCTAGACATTTCATATAAATGGAATTATATCATATTAGTCTTATGCATTTAGCTTTTTTCACTTAGCGTAACGTTTTCAAGTTTCATCTATGTTGTAGCACACGGCAGTCCTATATCATTCCTTTCTGTTGCTGAAGAGAATTCTATTGTATGGAGATACTACTTTTTTATTTTTTTAAGGCTCCTGAGGAGAAGCAGTTAGAGTGAAGAAGGAACAAAGGAATCTGTAACTGGTTGCAATCAACTAGTTGTAAATACCACTGCACTCAGACCAGCCAGATATGCTACATTTTGTTCACCAATTCACTACATTTGGACTGTTCCCAGATTTGTAATAGTGCTGCTATGAGTAATTACATACGGGTCTTTGTGATGTAAAAGACAAAATGCTTTGGACAATTAAGGAGGCGATTTCATTCAGGCTATAACAGGCAGAACATTCATTAATGAGAAACATCTCCAAGAAAAGGGAGAGGACCCGGGGTTTTATAGGGGTAGGTAAACAGGAGAGTCATCAGTAAGTCCTACGGGAGGAAAGGTGGAAGGATACATGTCAGAGCAAGGTGATCGTGTTAAACCGCTTGGGCTGCCACAGCAAAATACCACAGGCTGAGGGGCTTAAACAACAGGAATTTATTTTCTCATAGTTCTGGAGGCTGGGAGCCCAAGGTCAACGTGTCAGCAGGGTTGGTTTCTCCTGAGTAGTCTTTCTGGCTCGCACACAGCTGCCTCTGTGTCCTCGCACGGCCTGTCCTCCGCGTGCCTGCATTCCCGGTGTTGCTACCTCCTCAGAAGGACAGCCAGCCCTGCTGGATTAGGGTCCCCTCCTTATGACTTCATTTAATCTCTTTAAATTTTGTTTTTTTAATTGACAAATAATAACTGTACATATTCATGGTGTACGTGGTGATGTTTCAATACTTATGCCGTATAGTGATCAGATCAGGGTAATTAGCATATCCATTATCTCAAACATTTATCATTTCTTTGTGTTGGGAACGTTCAATATCTTCTAGCTATTTGAAACTATGTATTAGAGTTAACGGTAGTCATCCTACAGTGGTATAGGACACTAGAACTTATTCCTCCTATCCCGCTGTGATTTTGTATCTCATTGAACCTTAATTACCTCTTTAAAAGCCCTATCTCCAAACATAATCGCTTTCTGAGGTGTACTGGGGGTTAGGACCCCAATATATGAATTCGATGGGGACACAGTTCAGTTCATAACAGTTAGCCTTTCTGGGAATACAAAAGAATGAGGGATTTTGTCAGCATTGCGACTTTCCAGGAACACGGGGCTCAAATAAAGTTCGCAACACTGTGAGGACATGTGTATTCATTTCTCTAGGGAAGATTCCTAAGAGTGGAATTGCCAGGTTATGTTTAACATTTTAAGAAACTGCTAAAATATTTGCACCATTTTACATTCCCACCAATAATATTAGAGGGTTCCAGTGTCTCCACTTCCTTACCAACACTCACTAATGTCTTTTTTTTATTTTAGCCATTCTAGTGAATGTAAAGGGAGTTGTGGTTTTATATTTCCCTAGGGATTAATGATGTTGAATGTGTTTTCATGCACTTATTAGCCATTTGTACATCTTCTTTGGTGAAATGTCTCTTCAACTAAATGGGTAACTCCTATTGCCAATTTAGGAGTTTTTTAATATATTCTAGATAAAAATCCTTTGTCAGATATGATTTGCAAATATTATTACCAGGTCTATAACTTGTCTTTTCATTTTGTTAGTACCACTTCTTGAAGGACAAACATTTTTAATTTTAATGAAGTCGAATTAACTTTTTTTCTCATGTTGCTCATGTTTTTAATGTGATATCTGAGAACTTTTTGCCTAACTCAAGGATACAAAGATTTTCTCCTATATTTTCTCCTAAAAATGCTATAATTTTAGCTCTTTGATTTAAGTCTATGATAAATTTTGAGTTAATTTTTGTGTGTGTTCTAAGGTAAGGACCTAAGTTGGGCTTATTTTGTGTTTTGTTTTGTATCTGGATACCTAGTTGTCCCAGCACCATCTGTTGAAAAGACTATGTTTCCCCCATTAAATTGCCTTAGAACCTCTGTGAAAAATTAGTTTAACATAAATATAAGGTTAATTTCTGCCCTCTCAATCCTGCTTCATTGCCTCAGAGTAGCCCCCCCTTATCTGCGGGGGATATATTCTAAGACCCCAGTGGATGCCTGAAACTGCAGATAGTACTGAACCCTATATATACTATGTTTTTTCCTATACACACATACCCATGATAAAGTTCAATTTATAAATTAGGCACAGTAAGAGATTAACAATAACTAATAATAAAGTAGGGCTAGGCATGGGTGGCTCACACATGTAATCCCAATACTTTGGAAGGCTGAGAGAGGAGGATCACTTGAGGCCATGAGTTTGATGCCAGCTTGGGCAAAATAATGGGATCTTGTCCCTACAAAAACTTCAAAAATTAGCCAGGTGTGGTGGCATGCACCTGTAGTATCAGCCACTCAAGAGGCTGAGGCAGGGGAATGCTTGAGCTCAGGAGTTCAAGGTTATAATGAGCTTCATGATTGCACCACTGCACTCTAGCCTGGGCAACAGAGCAAGATCCTGTCTCTAAAAATAATAATAATAATAAGAAGAAGAAGAAGAAGAAGAATTATAAGAATACACTATAATAAAAGTTATTTAATATTTAAAACTTTTGAATTGTTTATTTCTGGAATTTTGCATTTAATATTTTCAGACCATGGTGACCGTGGATAACTGAACGTGTGGAAAGCAAAACCTCAGATAAAGGCAGACTACTGTACATGCCTACCCTTAGGCAAATACCCTACTACCACAGTGTCTTCATTACTGTATCTTTAATACCAGGTTTTGAAACTGAATAGTCTAAATTCTCCAGTGTCATTCTTTCTTCTCCAAATTGTTTTGACTCTGCAAGGTCCTTTGTATTATATTTCTATACAAATTTTATGATCAGCTTATCAGTTTCTACAAAAAATAGCCTCCTGGAATTTTGATAAGAACTGTGTTAAATCTAAATCAATTTTGAGAAAATTGCCATTTAACAAAGTTGAGTCTTCTAACCCAGGAGCATATAATATCTATTTATTTTTATCTTCTTTAATTTCTCTCAGCAATGTTTTGCTGTTTTCAGTGTATATATCCAGCATTAATTTTGATAAATTTATTCCTAAGTATTTTGTTCCTTTTGATTTTATTATGAATGGAATTGTTTTCTTAATTTCATCTTTGGATAGTTTGTTGCTAGATATGGAAATATAATTAACTTTATGTATTGCTCTTGTCTCCTGTAACATTACTAAACTAATTTATTGGTTCTAGATTTTTTTGTGTATGTGCATTCCTTAGAATTTTCTACACAAAGGATTATGTCATCTGTGAATTTAAAAAGTCTTACTTTTTCCTTCACAATGGATGCCTTTTTTAAGTTACTTATTTATTTGGCCTTATTATACTGGCTAGAACCTCCAGTCTAGTCCTGAACAGAAGTGGTGAGAGTAAACAGTCTCACTCTGTTCACAATCTTAGGAGGAAAGTATTGCGTCCTGCACCATTAACTATGATATTAGCCGTAGGTCATTTGTAGATGCTCTTTAGCAGATTGAGGAAGTGCCCTTCTATCTAGTTTGGTAAAGGCTTTTATCATGAATTGGCACTGCATTTTGTCAAAATGCTTTTTCTCCATCTATGGAGGTGATCATACAGGTTTTGACTTTTATTCTATTAATATGTTATATCACATTAATTGATTTTGGAATGTGAATTCAACCTTGCATTTCTGGGATACAGGATATACTTGGGATACACTTGGTCATGATGTATAACACTTTTTTATGTTGCTGGCTTTGGTTTGATAATATTTTATTAAGGATTTTTGGGCCCACATTCATGAGAAATATTGATGTGTAGTTTTCTCGTGATATCTTTATCTGGCTTTGGTATCACAGTAGTGCTGCCCTCGCTGAATTAGTTGGGAAGTATTCCCTCCTCCTCTGTTTTCTGAAAGAAATTGTAAAGTATTAGTATGAGTTCTTTAAATGTCTGATAGCATTCACTGGGAAGCCATCTTGGCATGGGCATTTCTTTGTGGGAAGATTACTAATTATTAATTCAATTTCTTTACTTATTGTAGGTCTAGTCAGATCCTCTATTTTTTTTTCTCAAGAGAGTAATATGCATCTTTCTAGGAATTTGCTCATTTCACCTGTTGTCTAATTTCTTGGCATATGGTTGTTCATAAAATTCCCTTACAATCCTTTTTATTTCTATAGAGTCAGTAGTAATGTCCTCTCTTTCATTCCTGGTTTTGTGTCCCTTTTTTTCTTGGTCACTCTAGCAGAGCCATCAGGCCTTCTTGTGTCTCCTCTGCACACACTCAGATCCTTCGTCCAGGGATACGTGGTTGGCTCAGGCCTGCTCTGGTCTTTGCTGTGCATACCAGTCTCTGGTTAACACATGATATATGGAGACATAATATTTTCCAAGGAATTCCTTTTCTCCTTAATATAGCTGGAGGCCTATTAATTTCAACTTAGAACCCAGACCGATATGATTGCAATGGTGCCTAAAGGAACTGCCAAAGGAACTATATGGTTCTTCTTTTCCTTCCTTCCTCCTCCTCCTCTTCCTCCTTGTCCTTTTCATTTTTTTTTCTTCCATATGGTTCTAAAAGAACCCCAAGTGTATATTATTACACACGGGTGCCTCCTACCACACACAGCAATGGTCACGAGAGAAAGACACCAAAAAACCCTTCTACCAATTAATATCTGCTTTACCTTTTACCTACTAAACAGAGATAGTTCTTGGGAAATGAGCAGCTACACTAACGTTCCCTTCATTTCAAAATAGGGTGCCCACACAGCTGCATTTTGCAGGTGGTGAACAGCTTCTGCTATTTTTATCTGAGACAGTCTAGGAGGAGGAAACAGGCATGGTCCTGCAGTTCCCCACAGAGCGCATTTCAACTTCCTCAGATACATCCCTCAGCCCTGGGCCAAAAATGTCTACACCAGCATCCACACAGATTTGCTAAATCGCCAGCCCCTCGCCCTCGGGAAGTCTTTTCTCATTCTCAGAGAGAGTGTAACCTTGAGAGCCGGGACACTAGCTTGACAGATTACAGCCATCGCCAGCTGAGGAGCCGTTTATTAATAAAAAGATATGTGAATTAATGCTATATATTGGCTGGAAAAAATTATGTATGAACACGATAAAATATGGATTGGAAGCTACAGATCAAACTCATAAATGCTATAATAACTGAAGTGACGGTGTGGAGAAGGGGAGAGGGATGGGACGGAGGTGACGATTAGAGGGAACGTCGGGGCAGACGGAGCACACGGCTGGGATCAAAGCCGGTTGGGCTGTCACGGGTTTTCTCGCGCTTGGAAGAATCTTCAAGCAACTACTATCTCAACCAGCACAGATGTTCCTCTTTCTTCATCTGACGAAGATCAGGGATCTAAACTTTTCCAAAAAGCTAGAGAGGCACCATTCGTCCCCATCGGAATGGCAGGTTTTGCAGCAATTGTTGCATGAGGATCATACAAATGGAAGAGCAGGGGAAATACTAAAACGTCCCTTCACCTACCTGATCCACATGCTGCGCGAGGCTTTGTTGTGGGAGCAATGACTCTCGGTGTGGGTTATTCCATGTATCAGGGATTCTGGACAAAACCTAAACCTTAGAAGGAAGAAGAGCTGCTGTCTTGGTCTTGTTGGAGGAGCTTGCTTTAGTTATTGAGGTTACTTATCTATGTCAAAAAAAAATTATTTGAATGGGTTCAGATAATAATACAGTATTTTGAATATTGGCTTCCTTTCTTGTAGGCTTGATTTGCCTGGTGACCAAATTACTAGTGACTAGTTCACTAACTAGGTCATTCATGGGAGTCAAGTTAACACAAAAAGAAACATGTCACCTAAATGCACTTGACGATGTTAAAATGTCCACCTTCTGAAACTGTTAAATGAAATCAGTTCTAAAGAGGATAGCAGGCCAACCCTGAAGTACCCCCAGTTTGCTGCAGAACATTGCAGACTTGGGATGTCATGTAGGAGTCCTGTTTACCTCAGTTAATTTAACTTTTTTCTGCCTGCCTTGTGGACTGGTTGAGTGCTTCAGTTTTGGGGACTGGTTGGCTCTTTCAGAACTCTTCAAAAAAAGTGCATGGAATATAATTTGTAAAGCCTCTCACGATTGGAAGTGTATGCGTATGTGTTTAAACCAAGCCTAGAAAGCTTACAACAGAGCTGCATAGTAGTAGTATTCATTTCAGAATCACAATTGTTAACATGAGGATGACTTAATTATAGATTCCAGTTTAGCTCTTTTGTAATTATGAAATTATATTTTTGCTGCTGTTATATTAAAATAATTTTTAAATGTCACCTTGAAATAGAAATACATATTTTCAGCACTAATGCATAGGTAAATGGAGAAATTTTTAAGTGTGTGCATTATGTTTATTTTCTCTGTAAGAATCAGAAATATTAAACTAAACAAATTGCCTATAATGGGAGTGATTAATGATTTACAAGAAAGCTGGGTTGGCCAGACATTATACACAAACCTTGATATATTACAGAATACTTTATTACACTTGTGAAATTCTCTTGTCTAATCTGAACTTACATTCCATTGTGATAACATGATATATGTATTGTTATTAAAGTAAGTGAACACATAAAAAAAGGGAATGTTAGCATTATCTGTAATGTTTTATATTTGTTAATGAAAAGCCTAAAAGCAAATAAGACAAATGTTAACAGTTATTACTTCTTAGTATTGGAAACAATTGCTAAATTTTTTCATATATTTTCAGTATGTTCAGCTCAAAAATTGTTTTTAATTAATCAAAAAAATTGAACATGTTCAGATTTCGAGCAAAAGGTATTTCTGCAAGAAATGGAGAGGCCCCTTCAAACTTCGCAACTTAGCTTTTCTCACAGCAAGACAAGACCTTGAGCTTCTTCCATCCTGACCTTTTTCTGATGGAGTAATGGGGAGACTAGAACAACCATCTCCGATCCATTCTCTTTGGTCTTTTGAAAATAACTAGCCACTGTGTTCTGAAAGTCAGCTCAGCCTGGAAATGAGGAAAACACTGAGAGCTTCTTTCCCCGTTCATGATGGCCTTAACACTTCACTGGGTCTTCTCTTAAGATGGCATCTTTCAACCCACCTCTCGGACCAGGGCTTTCATGGCTCTTTCTTGGGGGAAACGGCATACATGTATACTCTCTCACATACACACATACTCACGTATATACGTGTGTGTGTGTGTCAACTTGGTCTTGATGGCAAGTGTACTGTGCGTCACAGTCAAAATGTCTGAAAGCCGCTAAAGAACTCAAACCTAACATGGCCAAAACAGAAATCTTAATTTCATTCACTTTGTTCCTCTAAACTTTCAAGAAAGTTCCTCCTGCATTTTCTCCATCTCAGGAAATGGTACCACCACCCAAGCCAATTACTTAAACCAAAAACCAGAAGTCACCTTGGCTCGCTTTCCCTCAACTTCTACAGCCCAGCCATCAATCACAGAATGGATAATACCGGTGCGCGTCACAAGTATGGATTCGTAAAACTTGTGTTTTGGACAGATACACACACACACACACACACACACACACACACACACACACACACAGAACATTGCAGTTTGTTGATTCCTTATCGATAGGTGAGAAGACCAACTAGAAGTCGGCTCCCCCTCTGGATTTACACAGCGTTCCATCAAGCCCCCTCTCTTACGGTACTTACCAGTTTTGACCTTATGTTTCAATTATTAGAAAACATGTTTTATCCTCCCTAACAATCTGAATCCTAGTTGGGGAAGGTTCCTTCTCTGTTTTAGCCTGTATACAGCCCCTGCCCCCAACCCGGTAGAGCCTAGTCTAGCCCTTTGGAAAAAAGCTTGTGAGTAACAGCCTCTCTTCCTTGGAGTGTAGTGCTTCCAC
>RJWJ010046605.1:0-11307 GCA_004363605.1 Indri indri | reverse complement strand
CTGGTGGTTTACCCGTAGTGCCCTACATCCGCATGTTCTGGAATCAGGGACTCACCCTTGCCAATCAGATTAACTTACCATCATTTATTACACACCCAATGCTTAATTAACATGGCCCTAGCAGTTGAAGATAGAGACCCTCAGTGCAGCTTATTTGCCACTGCACTTCACACTGACCACAGCTGTGCTAACGGACTGGGGAAGGGCAAATGGCAAATGGGTAAACTGTGCACAGGCAAGGATGTATCAATTAGAGCTACCAAGGACTATTTCCAGGTAATTAGTCCTTGGATGCTTTTTAAATTTGCATCCCTCTTTTTGTAGTCATGACCGAATTTCCCTCTCTGGGGCCACTTAAATAGTCTTCAGTTGAGTCCTTCTCTCTTTCAGGGATTGTGTGTAACATTATTTATTGATCACAACAGTTCCAAATTTTCTTATTACACACTTCTGCAAACAAATAGGTAAGGTAAATAGATTGGCATTACATTAGTATTTTCCCTTTCTAAGATGAGATGAAATATTGTGTATATAAGTCATACATACAAAAATAAATTTGCAAGTATTTCATCCTCCCAAAAAGCAAAAATAATAATAGTAATAACTATACAACAATATATTATTGTCCAGGAAAATTCTTTTTATAAATACATAGATGCAGAATAATTCAGATGCAGTCAATCACAGTGGTTCCTCATTAAAAGGGAAATTAAAGGAAAGGGAAAGAAAAGAAAAAGGAAGGAGACGGAAGTTCAGGAAAAGAAGAGGAGGGAAGGGGAGGGAAAGGGAAAGAAGTTGCAAGACAGAAAATATAATGTCATCAGTATACAATGGAATTTAGGTGGATAATTAATGATTTGTGTACTAATAGCTAACATTTTCGAGAGCTCATTATCTGCTGGCCTAGAAGGTATGCACTCTACATACATCATCTAATTTAATACTTATAATAATTTTATCATTTTTCCATTGTAGAGAGGAGGTGACTGAGGGTTAGAGGGGTTGAGTAATTTGTTTGAGTTTATACAGCTCTGAGTTGTGATCCAATAGTACTGTTGGGCTCAGTCTGCTCTCTTTATTGCTTCTCTCACCATTGTTAGCAAATAGAATAGACAAATAGTAATTTAGTGGACAAGAAATTCAACTCTGTCTTGAAGCCAATATTTGCCTAAGAAGATTAGCAAAAAAAGATAACAAGATCACTATATATAAATATTCACGATCTAATTATAGGACGTTGCCATTTGTGTAAGTCGAAATGGTTGAATATAGGCAATTTTATATGATTCAGCCTACTAAACATGCCTATATGCATACATGTATTTTATATACATTTATGTATTCATAATAATTAATATTTGTTCAGTGCATATTGAGTTTAAGAAAATATTTTATATAGTCTTCCCACCAAACCTATAAGGTTGGTACCATTAATTTTCCCATTTTATAAAAGAGGAAATTAAGGCATGGAGAGGTTTTACAACTTGTTAGAAGTCACACAGTCAGGAAGACAGAGACAGGATCTGTTCTCATTAGTTGGATTTTAGACCTCATTCTCTTGAACACAATGCTTTATCAACTCCACATTTGATAATGTATTTCTATACATGTTAGGGGGAAAATCTATGCTAAGATAAATATTTTTAGTTTTTATAGTTTTTACTTCTTGGATATTGCCTTTATATATCTTCTTCCATCTAATAGATTTTCCTTGTTTTTATTTAATATTTAAAGGGATGAAAGTTAAACTATTTAAGTAACTAACTCAAGGTCACACAATGATTAATGACTGAAGCAGGACTGAAATTTAGGTCATCAGGTTCTCAGGGCTCTTTCTATTCCAGTATGATACATGGTAAACCCAAACCTATGCAAATCCAGATGCTTAATTGAGAAGCAATTCACTTAATGAGAATAAAATCTATCTTGCCTTGCAAGCTCATCGTTAAAGACGTGCATCAGTGATACCCGCTGTGGTCTCATTAGCCTCTTGTAAGGAGTTCAAGTCCTTCTGCTTTTTAGAGTTCACGCTAATGGCAGAAATGTGTATGTCATCTTTGATCCCTCCTCCTCCCTCTTCTCCTACATTCGTTTAGATATTTTGAAACCTAGCATGTCTTTTCCATCTCTATCATTTAGTTCTGCCCAAGGTCCCTTTTTTGCCATGGATCATTGCCATGACTTAGGTACTAGTCTTCCTGCTCCCAGTTTTGTCCCTTCAAATCCATCCCCTTCACAACTGTCTCAGAATCCTACTTAAAATACAAATTTATTCATAGGAATTCCTTTTTTAGAACCCTCATCAGATCCCCATCCACTATAGCACGAAGTCTGAGTTTAATAAGTAGAACAGGTAAGCTTCCTTTAACTCCTTTCCTTTAAATCCTTTCTGACTCTCAGACACCTCCCTTCATCTCTCCCAGACACAGTTGTGCTTTTCCAGCACCAATGAACTTACATGCACTGCAGTTTCCACCTCTTTACATTCGCTCAGACTGTTCTCTAACATCATCATGATCATATTTTCTGAAGACTTCTTTATATTTTTAGAGAAGTTTTAGGTTCAGAGCAATATTAAGAAAAAGGTACAGAGGATTCTCATATACCTCCTACCCCCAGATATGCATAATCTCTCCCATTATCTTCCTCCAATACTTTATATCCCCCACCAGAGTGATGTACATATTACAATTAATGGGTTTATGTTGACACATCATTATCACCAAAAGTCCATAGTTTATATTAGTGTTCAATGGCAGTACTGTATATTCTATGAGCTTGGACAAATGTATAATGATATATGCCCATCAGTAGTATTATAGGGTGTTTTGTTCACTACCCTAAAAGTCTTCTAGGATCCACCTGTTCAACACCACCACCCCTAGCAATCCCTGCCAATCATTGTTCTTTTACTGTCCCCACAGTTTTGCCTTTTCCAGGATTTCGTATAGTTGGATTCATACAGTATTAGTCTTTTCATATTGTCTTTTCACTTAACAGTATGCATTTAAAGTTCCTTCATGTCTTTTCATGGCTTGATAGCTCATTTCTTTGTAACACTCAATAATACTGCATTGTCTGGATGTATTACAATTTCTTTATCCATTTACCTACTGAGAGACATTGTGGTTGCTTCCAAGTTTTGGCAATTATGAATAAAGCTGCTATAAATATCCATGTTTGGGTTTTTGTCTGGTCATATTTTCAACTTCTTTGGGTAAATACCCAGAAGCCTATGATCCTTTGCTTGATCATATGGCAAGAGCACATTTGATTTTATAAGAAACTACCAAGATATCTTCCACAGTGGTTGTATCATTATTTATGCCCATCAGAAATGAATGAGAGTTACTGTTGCTCCACATCTTCCCCTGCACTTGGGGTTTCCAGTGTTCTGGATTATGGCCATTCTAATAGGTGTGTAATGGTGTCTCATTGTTGCTCTAATTTGCATTTCCCTGATGACATATGATATGGAGCATCTTTCCATATGCTAATCTGCCATCTGTGCATCTTTTTTGATGAGGTATCTTTTAAGATCTTTGGCCCATTGGTTAATAAGGTTGTTTGTTTACTCATTGTTGAGTTTTAGGGGGTCCTTGTATATTTGCGATAACTGTCCTTTATCAGATGTGTCTCTCAGTCTGTGGCTTGTCTTTTAATTTTCTCGATATTGTCTTTCACAAAGTAGTTTTTAATTTTAATGGAAGTGCAGCGTATTCATTATTTCTTTCATAGATCATGCCTTTGGCATTGTATTTAAAAAGTCATCACCATACCCAAAATTATGTAGGTTTTTCTCCTATGTTACTTTCTAGAAGTTTTATAATTTTGCATTTTATATTTAGATCTATGACCCATTTCAAGTTAATTTTTGTGAATGGTGTAAAGCCTGTGTCTAGATTTTTCTGTTTTTTTGTTTTGTTTTGTTTTGCTTTTTGCATGTGGATGTCCAACAATAGCACCAGTTGTTGAAAAAACTGTATTTGCTCCATTGTGTTGCCTTTTCTCCTTTGTCAAAGATAAGTTGACTATTTATGTGGGTCTAGTTCTGGTCTATTCTGTTCCATTGATCTATTTGTCTATTATTTTGCCAATACCACGCCGTCTTGATTACTATAGCTTTGCACATATTTAATTTTTACAACTAATTTTGAGATTGGTTCCGTAATATTCAGAATGTTGCCAGGGTTGGGTTAACTTTCTCAGCTACCATCTGGAGGTGAGGAGGGAGATGCATGTTTTCATAGATATTTATACAGATTAACAACCGTCTCTGGTTTTCTTTCTCTGATTAAAATCCTTTCTCTGCCATGTTTACCTAATAGAATTATATGCATAATCAATTTTCAATGATTCTGTGTGAGTGAACTCAGCAAACACATTCCGTATCATGGAGGACAACCTATTGTTGCCAATTCCCATTTCTTAGAGTTAGGGTTATAATATCTACTATTATCACACTCTTTTAGGCTGTAGGTGTTTCCTTAGGCTGTGTTTCTCAGAGTCACTTCTCTTTCAATACATGGGATTCTATTCCCAGGCCTATGTGAGGTGTCAGTCTTCCACATTCTGGAGAAGTAAACCTTTGTCTTTGAAGAACAGATGCATGTACTTCAGGTTTTAGTTTCTAACTCGAGCAGCAGTAGAATTTTCTCCCAATGATTCCAGTGCAGGCTCTATCCTTATAAAGACTAACATGTCCCATTTTCCTGTTTATGGGCAAGTTGTAATTATTTTTACTGTTGTCCACACTTTTTTCTTTCTTTTTCCTATCAGGTTTTTAGCAACATGAGTGCAGGGTCTGGATCTTACCCATCAAGAGTTTATCTCTAGCACCCAAAGCCTGGTGTATAGTAAGTGCTCAACACATTGTTAAATGAATACATTAATACATTTTATAGACACAACATTAAGTTGCTATGAAGTAACAGTAATCCTTTAGAAAAGTAGATATGTCCAAGTCAAATTGAACATCAGATACTACAGTGAAAAAAATACAATTCATCTAGATTGTCATATTAGGACATTTCTAATTACTTGAGCTTAAAGAGACCAACCAAAGACAAGAGACAAATCATTTGTTAAGATACACTTGCTATTCCAGATCAAGTTCATTCAATTTGTCAGGAAGAGGGTCCACACTCTACCTTAAGACATAGCTTAATGTGTTAAACTTTGCTAAATTATTTTAACATTTTTGAATTTTCAAAATTTTCTGACTGTAATCCTGTATTTCCTCTAAGAACAATGGTTCAGTATTCACTAATGGTTCAGTATTCACTCATGTTGATTTTATGGAACATAACTACCATCAATAACAAGGATCAACTTTATATTTCTGTCTATCTAAAGAGATTTATTTTAAGGAATTGAATCATGCAATTTTGGGAACTGGCAAGTCTGAAATCTTTAGGGCACTGGCGATCTGAAATATTTGGGGCAGGCCAGCAGGCTAGAAACTCAGTCAGGAATTAATGCTGTAGTCTTGGAGTGCAATTTCTTCTGAAAGAGATCTTAGTTTTTACTCTTAAGGCTTCAACTGATGGATAAGGACCTGCATTATTGAGAGCAATCTCATTTACTTAAATTCAACAATTTGTAGATGCTAACGACATCTACAAAATATCTTCATGGCATCACCTCAATTCCTGATTAAATAACTAAGAACTATGTCATAACCAATTGAAACATAAAATTAACTGTCATAGTCATACAGTCACGACAAACATTGATGAGCTTACAGTAAGCCCAGTTCACTGGGTGGTGTTTTTATTTACAGAAGCAAGTTACAACTGTACATTCACATGCACACACACACACACACACACACACACACACACACACACAGAGAAAGAGAGGGTGAGAGAGCAGACACACATATTCTTGCTTCAACAAGTGAGACATTTGCATGATCAGGAGCAAAAGCTTTGCTCTGAGTCCTCTTTGACTTCAAGTCTGCACAGCACCACTCCACTAATTAGATGGCAATGGGAAAAATACTCACCCAATGTGCCTTAGTTTTCTTATCTATAAAAGCAAGGATAAAAATTGAATTGGGCCAATTCCTTTTAGATATTCAAAAACTGTTAGTTTGTCTCAGTGCTAGCACCCTGGGGACTGTGGGGAGCTGTAAGGTAGTGCCTCTGCACAAAATCCCTTGAAGGTGAGCTCTCAGCCCCTTCGCAGACATACAGAGACATGCCAGAGATGGCCACTGATAAGAAAGCCACCAATTCTAGACCAATGGCTTTCTACTTATCACTAAAATAAGCCTAGGTAAGGAAGAAGACGGGAATGGGGATAAGTGCATGGTTTTGGGCTTATTTCATCAGTAAAGAAAAGCTTTCAAATATATTGGCCTTGGAATTCAGTCCAAAATTCTATGGTCAAGGAAATCCAACCCCAAAGCAACAGGGATAAGTAAGATAGGGGAAAACACACATCTCAAATGCTTTCCATACCTGTTTTTTGTTGTTGTTGTTTTCAAAAGAAACACTCATAAATTCAGTCCACATAGAGGTCATAGCTACCAACTGAAAAGTTTTTTAAAAAATCCAGTCAATTAGCTCATATATACAATGCTAAAAAAAAAAAATGGGGGTGTTTTGCTTAAAGGTTGCTGGCTTATGCGTGATTATTGCAATGCCACGTAAATGCAGAATACTAACTGTGAAAGGTAAAATCGAGAGCTTGCTATTCCCAGTGCTCTCTCTGGCTCTCTGAGCGCACCTGCTCCCATGCTCCAACCCCTTCTGACCTCCACGTCACAAAGTGACAGACTTTGGGGAGAATGAGGGGACGTTCTAAAGCAAAAGTAAATGTGTCATTTTTATAGTCAAAAGTGTCAGAGCTCAAACATCAACGGTGATTCAGTAATGTATTTTGTATCCATGCTTACTGACATTTAGTGGTTATTCCATATGAAGTTATTTTTGAGTTGCTCTTGCATTGTAACATAATTGTCAAAATTATTTCTTTGCCTTAAAAATATTTCCGCCTCACATTTACTGGCTGGGCCACACTACATAAGCCACACCAATTCCTTTTTTGATACAGAGGTATTTATTAGGTCATACAATATTTACTTTTCAAAGCGCCTTCTACTCCTTTCCAATGAATAAACACATTTAGCACTATTATTTTTAATCAAATAATTGTCATAATCATTAGGTTATTTTTCAAGATGTATGTGATCAAAGCAAATAGATTAAATATTTTGAATATGCAGTTTTTAAAAGTATCCTAAATAATGTGATAATACATTGACATGTATGATGTAATCTGAAACTTTTAAATATTATATGTGTATGTGGGTGAGTGTATCGCATGCTTGCTCATGCATGTGTGTAGGAAGATAAGTTTTCAACAGTAGTAAAATTTCACAGGTGCTTCCAACCATGCTATATGGTCTTTGACAACAGAAAACAAATCAACACCACTCGCTGTTTTTTCCCCTCAAGTTAGCTGGAAGATAATTATCTGTGAATGGTCAAATAAAGTGAATAGCTCTTGTGGGTCAGGTATGAATGATCCAAAATCTTTTTTTGTTTGGTTTATTTCTCTAATGTTCTAATTCGAAAATCAGAAAAAAGGAATTCACAGTAATTTTTATTTTTTAACGTCCAACGGCAGAGGGAAGTTTGTAAGCACTGCAAAAACATAGGAATAAATCTCATTTATTTTTAAAATTATAAAACCACACCATTTTTATTTTAGACTTAATGTAGATATCCATAGCACTGAATTCTGCTCTATAACATGAAACATACTACTGCACAACAGCCAATTTATTCTTGTCTAATCTTTGGAACTTTGTTTAGAGTTCAGGCTTCCAATAGAAATTTTCAGAATACCTTTCCTTACCCTTTGCAAATTGTTGCGTGTCTTAAAATCACTCTGTCCAAGAGCCTTTCTTTCATTTCCCTCCCTCCTTGCAGTGCTACTCAGGCAGCAATTACAGTCATGCTGTAAAAGGAGCGTGCAAGTCATTGGATAACTATTCCTAGTTTGTCCACCAAGTTAGTCCACGATGAAATCACAGGCACAGAGATATCAGTTAGTTGAGGAATCAGACAGACAGAGAGACCAGACTGGGTGAGAAAATACCCTTATCCCAAGGACAAACCTTTGCTATGACATTTGTGAGAATACACAAATGAACTGGCCAAGTAAATTACTTTCCTTCTCTATTATATGGTCTCTTACTCTAGTGCTAAAGTCACTTTTTGATGAGTCAGTAGGTAAATATGGCGCTAGATTGAGAGAATTAGTTCATGTTTATATGTTTTCAATATTGACAGTGAAATGAAGACACAGATAGCAATTTGAATCTAATTTTAAAGTGTACATGGATGAAGGATCACAGAAGGGGGCTGAGATGTATGTACCAGGATACTGGGGGTGGGAAGAATAGAGACAGTGACAAAGAAAACCATTTGACACAGAGCAGAAGCCTCTTCAGTAATGCCAGCAAGGCTCAACTAGTACAAATTCAAGAGAGAGGGAACTGTTTCTCTTTGTAGGTACACGGGGTGCAGTATTAAGGAAAATGCAGATCTAAGGGAGAAGTAGGTGACAACATCTCTGACCTCTCAGTCAGCGTCATATGGATCCTAAGAGAATTAAAGTAAAATTAGAATCCTAAGACTCTTTTAAAGCTGAAAGAGATGTTAGAGTCAAATGTCCTCACTGCCACAGAGGATAAAAATGAAGCTCAGAGAGGTTAAATACCATGTCTGGAATGAGAGTACAGATATTTTAATATCACAGACCCCTGCTCTTTCCATGAGTTCAGACCAACACTGCTGCTTAAAAGCAAACAGATCAAGGTGAGAAACGGAGGGGTGATGTGGCTGGACAATGTGTCCACTGTCAATCTGCCCGAATTCCTGAAGAAGACACTATCTTGCATAATAAAACATTTTGTTTTTGAGACGAAACAGATTCAAAATTAAAACCCCTCTCAGACAGCACCCCCAAAGTCTTACAGTAAGAAATAAAACATGTACATACAATGGCTCAGGAGGAGAAAACAACAGAACCAGCCACCAATTAGTTAGGAGAGCCAAACAGGTGGTTCGCAGTAAAGTAAAGGCAGTATCAAACCCTAAAATTATAGGGAAAACCTCGCGTAGACAAACTAATCATTTGGGACTGAGGCTTATTTCACATGGTAGGTTTATCTGACATAGGCATTAAATTGGCCCATGAACACTACTGCTAATTCATATCCTTCTTCTTTTTCTTTTTTTACCTGTTTGCTTTTTACCATATAATCTAAAAATGGAAATCATTATTAGCAAGGAAATCCTCATTAATCAAATTAATGAGGAAATCATTACCAATAATAATCATTATTATTTATCATGCTTCAAAAGTATATTAATAGTTAAGCAGGAGCCATACATGAAAGAATTTTGCTCTGGGTATCCATAATATGCTACAGTTTGTTCTATGCATAGGATAAGTCAACAGAACAGGGAGTACGTCTGGCTTCCTAATACTTCATATGCTGACACTATCTGACAACCAAGATCTCTTTCTGGATAATGTTAGTGAACAGGAAACAACTATTAGCAAATTTGTTTATTATAAACTTATACAATAAGAAAACAATAGAACCAGTAATAAATAGTGATTATTTGAATGTGAGCGGTTATGACTTCATAAAAATCTGTTATTGTATGGAATGAGTAGAGCAGAGCTATATAATTCATCTGAGCTTAAGAAATTAAAAAATATATTTTCTAACAACAGAAAGCATTAAAACAACATCTCAAATAGACCTATTGCACAGTTGGCAATTGTACGACTGTGAAAGAAATTCTCTTTCTGTTTCTACTCCAAACCTAGCCAGAGCCAATTGTAAGCCTTTATTTAAGCCCATGAATAAAGGCAGAGAAGCCTGGAGTGGGAGGCTTGGTTTAAATCCCTTTGTGAGTATTATTTTGTTTAATTATTGAAGTTAATAACTTTCTAGGCATGTGTCATCACAACATAAGCAATGAGAAAACTTACTCTTGGAGAATTTGAGAAACTAACTAAAAATCTTAAGTGGGCTTATGTGCCCAGACTGCAGTTTGGGGTTGTCAAAGCGTTACTATTAATACTAATACTCAGACAAGTCACAGCTGGAAGATCAGGTCAAGCCAAGGCTTGAATCCAGAGAGGGGCAATGAATGAAGACGAGTGGTGAGAAACTGAAATCCAGTCTGAGATCCCTGTCAATGAGATGGCTCTTGCTACCAGTTTGGTCAATTCTATCAGTAGCTTATTGTAGTTTCTGACTTTAACGGCCTTCGCTGCCATGAAGTTTCCAGATGCCATTGCTACTTAAGTCTTCTGCCACACTCTCCCTTCCTCACCCTCAAATAGATAGCCTTTAAAAAGTTTCCTATTCCTTGATATCTCTGAAACTAATTGAATCTACTGTCACGCTGAACCCCTTCCCTTCTATTTGCAAGATTAACTCTGGGCCATTCCCCACCCCACATCCTCCAGACACCGTTCTCTTTGGCTTCCTTAAGCTCTTGCCACACCAGTGGTAACGACTGCTCTTAAACCTTTAGACCCTCACTCACCAGTGTTTTCTTCCTTCAGCTTAAGTCTTTCATAATTCAGCCTTATTCAAAAAAAGAAAAGAAAAGCAACTAAATCAAATATTGCAAAAGGCCTCCCTTAATCTACCTTTCCTTCGCATTACTTCTTTTTTCTATTTTGCTTTACCCCCAAGTTACAAAATAGGGGTCCATCTGTCCACCTTTTTGCTTTTGTATCCACCCCAATCCCGAGCACTGCAGTGCATGTGACCAAAACTCTTGTGATTTCTTATTCTCTGCCTTTGTATCTTTGTGTACTTTATCGAAAGTGATTCATAATTTTCCAGTTCATTTAACCTCAACATATGAAAATATTGTTTGAGTTCTATAAATCCATTGAATCTTTTAAAGTAACCATTTATGGGTTTGTTTTTGTTTTAGAAGGAATGTACAGTTCATACTAAGAATAAAGGAGCTAGTTATACGATGAGCATTAAAAACTTGGTTATAAAACTTGGGATCATATCTAAACAGAAATTAAACTTTATTCAAGGAGCTCCCAATCTTTATTTTAAAGCAGAGCTTGAAAATTTGAGGATGTACTGGGCATAGTGCCAAACACAATGGGAAATCTCCCCACCCCACTTCACCATCCCTCCCCCCTCCAGTGTCTGGTTTTACTCTTTCTGTAGTCTAGCTACTTCCTCCCCCACCCACCCCAGACAGGGCTATACCCACTGTGACTTAGTGGTTTTGCCCTTGTTTA
>RJWJ010046604.1:0-11281 GCA_004363605.1 Indri indri | reverse complement strand
GGGAGATACATGGGAAGGATCAAATATGGAATCCCAGAGCGTTGGAGTTGGAAGGGACCTCAGAGACCACCTCTAAGATTTAGGTTCCAAGTCAGCTCCATTATTTACAGATGAGGGGACTGAAGTACAAAGAGATGGAAGTGAGGACTTGTTCAAGGCTGTGTGTTGACCCAACACAGGGCAGGATTGGCATTGCAGGCAGCCCTGAACTCTTCCATGACACATTCCAGTCTCAGGCTCTGGCCTCCCTGTTGAGTAATGAGTAAACAGACTATCTGAAGTGAAGGGGCCTTCTTTATAGTAAATTCAAAGTTGTTTACTCTTTTGTTTTAAGAAGTTCAGTGTTTCAGCTAGTGGATTTTCTTAAAATATAGGCACACATAAAAACATTAATATTATTAACATAATTAACATATTTAATGTTAATTTGATCATTAAATATTTAATAGTTTGAAGATTTAATGAATTGACATTTATTCATCTCCACATATATTCTCTCTTGATAGTCTTTCTGTCTCTTTGGCCAAGGAGATAGTAATTCATATTTGTGTGCCCGGTGCTTGGTACATGAATTGTGCTCACTGTATGTGCATTGAATGAATCTGTTTGGAGAAGTGAGACTAAGACATGAAAAGATGAACAAACTCATCCACCATGTGTGTTGGGTACTACATTATATGCCACATATCTGAGAAGAAGCTGCATGTGGGAAGCCTTCCTGGATGAAGTAGTAAGGAGGATTTGAGTACTCCTTCTCCTATACTCACCAGCACAAGCCCTTATTCTTCTTTAGTACCGTGGTGGTGGTATAAATGAGGGAAGACTATAAGAGAAGTGTATTTTGCCATCAGAGAAAAAAATGCCTCCTTGAAGACACAAGTGTTCAACTGCTGCTGTTATTCTCATCTTTTTACTTCCCTCACCCCATCCCAGCCTATTGTCTTTTGCAGTTTCCCAAACACTTTAATTACTGTGTTTCATCTTCAGATCCTTTGGTTGAGATAGTTATTACTTCCCCTTACAGGTAGGGAAGTTAAGCATTAGCTGTGAAATAGCATAACATCTCTTAGCTAGTGAAAGGCAGTTGCCAGTGGAACTGGGACTCTGAGCCCCTACTAGATTGCACACTGCCTCTCAGAGCTGTTCTGATAGAAGTATCTCCCCTACCTGAGCAGCAGATAACTGGGAATGTGTTCAAATAAGATGGTGATCATGGAAGAGAATTTCATTCATGTAGTCAGTAAGCACTTATTGGTACTGTAGCAAGCCCTGGGTACAGTGCTAGGTGTTGGGGATGCAAGGTTCATGTGATGTAGATAGGGTGTCATGCAAGGTTGGTATATCCTGTGAACGTTCTAGAATTATCCTGGCAAAGGTGTGGATAGAATGCTTTTTCACGCATGGTCAGTATTTTTGGTGGTGAGGGGATTAGGTAGGTATATGTCAAGAATTTTGTCTTGCCTTAGGCTACATACAGTTTAGTGGAGGAGATACTTTGGACATTCTTGAAAAAATTAAGCCGTAGTACAAAACAGTTAATGTGAACAGGGCCTACAATAAAATTTTCTGTCTTCCAGGACTCGATGATTGTGACCAAGATGATGGATTCTAAGGTTCCTTCTGGCAGCCCAGTAGAACTCTGACTTACTAAGAGCTCAGTATAAAGTGCTTGTCTGTAACCTTTCTAGTCTTCCTCAAAGCCAGTTATGTCAGTGTGCACATTGTAAGACCCACACTCATGGCAGATACACAGCTGGACTCAGCTGGTGGTTGGGACTGAGTTGTTACCCTTCAGGAGGAGGAGAGGGCTTTTGCACATTCTTTCTTGCCTAACTCCGAAAGTGGACTTGGCTGTCTGCTGCAGTGGTCTTCGTGGCATCATAAACATGGGTTGGTTCTCTGATCTTTCTTCCCTATGCTCATAATCCCATTGACTCTAATCTCCCACTGGGATAGCAGATGGATGGTGGGGAGAGTGATATTTGCTTGTTTTTCAGACTCTGGTCTCATTTAAATGTTGATGGTGTGTTCTGAGTCAGACTTGGTAAACTCCTGCTTGATTTATTCTTCCCCTGGAGCCCACAAAACCTGTAAAACAAAATTAGAGAACTAGCCCCTAATCATGCTTGTTAGAGCTAACCATAAATGCAGTCTTGTTGATTGATGGATGGTTCAATAAACATCCGCTGAGCATGTGAGCTGAGCCTGCAGGCATACCCTGGGCCAGTCCTGAACTTGGCTGGGAGGTGGATGTGTGGCAGATTCTTGGACATTTGGAGGCCATCTTCTTTCTTTTGACTTTATACTAGTTGAAGTTCAGTCTTGAATACATTTGGTGATTTATCCAAGATCCCTCAACTAGTTTAGGATTGAGCAGAGAGGATGCAAGTATAGATTTCTGTCCTGCTAATGGCCCTTACCAAACTGTGGTCCAGCTGTCAAAATGTGGGTGAGAGTGGGCCAGGTATTGCTGTCCATTCCAGCTGTAACTCCAGCACTAGGCTGCCATGAGTCACCTTCCACTCCTTACAGTGTTTCTGGGAACATGTTCCAGTTGTCAGATAGAGGAATGGGCATGGTGGAATAGCTGGCTTTAATTTCATTTATGCTCTTCTGTGGGGTTCTGTAGGGGTTTGTGGCCTGAATATGGTTTTGACCTAAATTTCTTTTTTTCATAGCCCTGTATGGCAATTGGTAAGAATTCTAGGAGCTGTGGCATCATATCGTCTTCAAACTTCTTAATGGGATTGATTAGTGACTTAGAGATAGGGTGCTACTGTCTGAATGTGTGATCTTCCCAAAATTCATGTCAAAGCCCCATCCCTAGTGTGATGGTATTTGGAAGTGTGGCCTTTGGGAGGTAATTATGTCATGACAGTGGAGTCCTTATGAATGGAGATAGTGCCCTTATAAAATGAGACCAAGAGAGATGATGTCTTTTTCCACCATGTGAGGATATAGTGAGCAGGTCTGTCTGCAACCAGGAAGAGGACTCTTGCTAGATGCCGAATCGGCTGGCACCTTTTCTTGGACTTCCCAGCCTTCAGAACTGTGAGGAATACATTTCTGTTGTCTAATCTACCAAATTTATGGTATCTTTGTTACCGCAGCCCTAACTAAGACACTGGGTGTATATGCACTGTACGGCATTAGCAGATAAAGTTGGGAGACAGGGAAAGAATGTAGTAATTGATACAATTAATTTAGAATGTTAAATTGTCTTTTGTCTTGTGTGTGTGTGTCAAGTTCTGTAGGGACTTGAGCCAGTGAGCTCAAGTCTTTAGACTGTTAACACACCTGTAAATGGAGTTCCCTTATCCTATGAGTGTGGTTACTTGTGCCACAGAAAGATGAAGGAATTTGGTATCATAGGAGACCTATGCTTTAGTGCCAGCCTTGGCACTAACTGGCTGTAAGATATTGGTTGGGCAAGTCATTTAATCTTCCTTAGCTTCAATTTCTTCATTGATAGAATGGAATAAAACTATTCCTTGCAGGATTATTGTGACTATTAGATAACATGAGTAAACTACAAAGTACCCTTCAAAGGCTAGTTATCATGTGGAATTTATTGGAATAGTCTTCGAATCTAATTAAGATTGCTTTCTGTCTTCTCCAATCTCCTATATTGTAATTCATCCTGTTTAATCTTCATTGGTAAATATAAGTTAATATTCTTAATTGTTACTAGGCATTAGGATTATCTTTTGTTTTCAATTTTCTACCACAAGCATTTAAAAAGACTCTCAGTAAATGCTTTTCAAAATGTCATTGTTCAACAAATATTAAGTATATTCTAAGTGTAGGCTCTGTGGTAGAGAAATAATGGTTAAATGGGACATTAATGGTCCTTTCCTCTATAGCATCTTCTAGGGGAGGTCATCTACTTCTGCTTAAATAGCACCAATGATGGGGAAATGCTCACCGTCTATGTCAGCATATTTGTTTAGAGATGGCTGTAATTGTTAGAAGATTCCCTTTTCCAGTTTAACTTTATCAACTAAACCACCAGCAAGCCTCTTGATGTGAATTTAATTTTTAAAAATTATGAAGTATTCCAGGCATACAAAGGTATAAAGGTCATGTAGGTATCTACCACCCAAATTAAAGGAGAAATATGTATAATTGAAGTTCCCTGGATGTTCCTCCTTGTTTTCATTCTCCTTCTTCTTTTTCCCTAAAAACAAGCACTATCTTGAATTTGTTGTTTTAATCTTCTTTATTCTTAAAAAGTATATATTTATACTTTTCAAAAACATATGCATATATCCATTAACATTATATAGTAATTCTCTGGCATGTTTTAAAATTTTATTTAATGGTATAAAATTGTGCTTATTCTTCTATGGTTTGCTTTTTTCCCACTTAACAGTATGTTTTTGAAATTTACCCATATTAGTTCATTTTCATTGCTAAGTAATATTCCATTGTAAGGCTATACCACAGTTTATCTGGTCTTCTGTTGATATTTAACTTGTTTCTAGTTTTTCACCATTACAGAGTGCTGCAGTGAACGTTCTTGTGCAGATGTCCAAGTCTCCGTAAGCACAGTTGTGAGTTTGTTAGGTTACGTATGTAGGAGTGGAATTGTAGGGCCATAGGCTGAGCACATCCTCTACTTCTCCTGGTTGGAAGATTGCTGGAGGGAAAATAATTGGTAAGATATGCATTTGTATTACTTTGCTCTACACTCCTGCTGATGCTTGGTTTTGTTAGCTTTAACATTTTTTGCCAATATGTTGGATGTGAAATGTCTTTTAAAAAATGTGCATTTCCCTCATTACTTATGAGTTAAAGCAACAGTTCTTACGTTTATTGCTCATTGTTCCCCTCATCATGTGAATTGCCTGTTCACATCTCTTGCCCATTTTCTATTGAGTCTTTTGTCTTTTGTTGTTTGGTAGGAGTTATATCTGAATGCTGATCTTGCTAGTATGTATTACAACTATCTTTTCCAGTCTATGGCCTCTCCAATATCTTTGCGGTATCTTCTGATCTATAAAAGTTTTAGATTTTAAGGTAAAATGTATGTCTTTCCTTTTTATTTTTTTCTTTGTCTTTTTCAAAATTTTGTGTAATCTGCGATCATAATGGTGCTCTTCTATATGTTCTAAAGGTTTTAGGGTTTGCCTTTCACATTTGGGTCTGGAATCTATTTTTATGCATGGTTTGAAATAGGAGTTTAATTTTATTTTTTCTCTATGTAGATAACCAGTTTTCCTGGAACCATTTCAGTCTGTTCATTCACTTCTTTTGCCATGTGTCAAGTGTCTCTATATGTGGAGGTCCAGTTCAAGGCTTATTGTTCTGTTGTGTTGGTCTATTTGTCTCTCCATCCTTCAGAACTTCTATCTTAATTATTACAGCTCTGTTCTAAGTCTTGTAATCTAGTAGGAAGATTTCCAGCCCTATGGTCTTGGTTATTCTTGGGCCTTTGCTCTTTGATATAAATTTTAGAATCAGTTTAGTAAGTTCTTTAAGATAGAGATCTTTATCAGTTTTTTCCTATATTGATTTATCATTTCAGGTTGAGATTTTTAATCAGAACGAGATTAAATTTATAGAAAAATTTTGGAGATTATGAACATTTTTATGATATTTAGTCTTTTAGTCCATAAGTATGGCTTTATCTCTTCATTTATTTAGGTCATTAATGTCTTTTAATGAAATTTTATAGTTTTTTAATTTAAATTGGTATATACCTTTTGTATTGACTTGTAGTTGCCTTACAGTTTTGGTTGCTATCTTTTTAAAACTTGTGTTTTCTTATTGGAATGGGTATTCTTTGCTTTTCATGGCTCTTTTCAACACTAAACCCCCTTAAATGTTTCTCATCTTCTGTATTCCAAATGTATGTTCTTTCTTAGGCTGTTTGACAATAGATCCTTGAACTTAAAACCAGAAACATGAAAAATTATTACTACAAATGGTGCATAACCATATGGAAAGATGCTCAACTCGACTTGTAGAGTAATGCATATTACACCGGGATAGCATTTCTCACTTATCAGATGGGCAGAATTCCAAGAGTTTGACTATAACTCCATTGGCAAGGATATAGGGGGAAGTAGATAAATACATTCCCATTTGCTGGGGGGAATGCAAAATAGCCTAATGCCTATCTATGTGGAGGAATGGACAATACCTAGTACAGATACATATACATTTACTTGTGGATCTAATAATTTCACTTCTAGGAATCTATCCCAAAGATTTACTGATAAAAAATATTTTTAAGAAGTAGACATTTTGCTATTCATTGCAGCATTGTTTGTAATAACAAAAGGCTGAACATGACTCACATGTTCTTTGCTAGAGAACAGGTTGGGTGAACTATGGTGCCTCCACAGAGTGGAGAACTATGAAGCCGAAGAAAGGAATGGGGAATACACGTGTATCTGTCATGGCGGGAGCGCTAGGCTATATTGAGTGAAAGGGCAAGATACCACTTATCTAAGAAAGAAGAGAATATGTAATTGCTTATTTAAAAAAATGATAGAAAAAGGCTAGTTTTAGGAGAAGAGAAGTGATAAGGTGGAGGGAAAGGAATGAAACTTAGTCTTCTGCGAATATACCTTGTTTTGTTGGTTTGATCTTGGAAACATGTAAATTTTTAACATAATTTTAATGTAAAAAACACATAATCCCTGAGAAAATCAAATAAATCTAAGTGTATTGAGCTGGTTGGCATAACCCAGAGAGAGGAACTTGGTCAACTGGATTTAAAACAGTGATTTGATTGTATATCCCTAGTGGCATATACCATAAAGATACCAAAAGTGCAAAAAACATTCTCGACTGTTTTCTAATTATCATTATTGCTGTTGATGTTTGGTGTTATTCTGAGATTCTTACATGTATCGTGGGATACAATAAAACAACTAATTATACTGGCAGGAGGAAGGAAATACCAATAAGGAACAATAAGGTTAAGTAAAAGCCCCGCAGTCCTGAATTTGAGTTGGACATGCAGTAGGAACTCATGAAGTGTTTTAATATTTTTAAAAAACATGTTTTAGCTGTCCACTGGCAAGTCCCAGAAACAATGACCAACCCAGTAGCAATGAGCGTTCCTTGTGCCCAGGTTGTGATTGCCAGATGCCATTTTCCGTGAAAAAGGACCAGGGCCCTTAGGAGAAATGGTTGCTTTCAGGTCTGGGGCAGATATACAGGATGCGCCTGGAGTATCTTTTCACACCAGCAAGTAGGGAAACTATCAAGGACTTCCAGGGTCATGTTGCAAAAAGACTCAGGAACCAACTTGAAGAGGCTTCTACTGGCCAAAGTGGGGTCAGTTTGAACGTCACTCAGGATAGCGCAACTATGGATTGAAACACATCACACAGGTTTAAATATGTGAATGATACGAAAGAAAAACAATCACTTTTGTAGCATGCTAGGCAATTATCTCATTCTTTTGAAAATTGTTAAAGGAAAAGAAATAAGCATTTTACAAACTGTGACTTAAAATGACCAAAGAGCTGATGAAGGAAAGTTTCTTTTTATAGAAGTAGTACAGCTAAGAGATGAAGAGGGAATGATATCATTATCATTTATAATCCCGAATTCATGGATCTAGGCAATGATCAACAATGGCTGCTGACAACATGAAAAAATATTGCCAAAAATAATTGCCTAAGTCTGAGCAAACCTCTTAATTTAACATTTTTTGAAAAGCTATACAGGGGGCCAGAAGGACATGTTAAACAATATCATGGTATTGCAGTCAGAAAATCCAGACTGTAGGAAACTCCACAGAAAAATGACCTGGGTTTTTCAGTAATTGCCAATAGTAGGTTGTGAGGAAAAAAAAAAATAGAGGGTAGACTTGTGGATTAAAAATAGATTTATTAACCAATTGCAGTGTGTGGACCTTATTTGGATCTTAATTATAACAAACAAGTAGGGAAAATTCAAGCACTAACTGGCTATCTGATGAAAGAAATTGTTCATTATTTCAGTGACATTATGATTATGTTTAAAGGAAGGTCATTCTAAAGATTCATACTGAATTATTTACTTTTGAAATAATATGATGTCAGGATTTTGCTTTAAATTAAAAGGATGACGAGAAGTGGGCGGGTACAGATGGAACCAGAGTGGCCTAAGCTGGTGGTGGCTGAAACTGAGTAATGGGTTTATGGGGGTTTATTCACTGTGCTATTCTTTCTACTTTTGTGAATGTTTAAGGTTTTCAGTGGTAAAATATTAAATGAAAATAGAATTTTTGGCGTAAGTGTGGCTCAGAAGAGGGACATTTTGGAAAAGTTTTATGTAGAATGAGACTCTGTATTAAATCTTTTGTATTGCTTTTGTACATTGGAGATAAATTCCTAGAGGGAAACAGAACGTGCCCTGGGTGTCTGGAATTAGTTCCTGTTTTAGTTCAGTGACTTGGCTGCTAACCAAGCCCCCTAAGCTCACGGTTGCTGAGGGAGGCAACCCAAATTTGTCCCCCGGAGAGACCACTGGTAGGAAAACTTAGTGTGGGGTGTGATTCTCTTTTAATCTGGCTGTCCTCTCTCATTGTCACCTCCAGCCAACTGCACACTGCAGTGTCTCAGAGAATGGAAAATGATCTGTTTTCTGATTGGCAAGTGCTCAAGGGCCCTTTGAAAAGCCATAAACGTAGAGAGGGACTATGGCCTCCTAATGTCACATGGCTAGTTAGTGGGATAGTTGGGAATTTCCACTGCTCTGCACCCTACTGCTTTGCTCTCATTTGATAAGTTAAATTCTACATGTTTCCTCACGTGGTGAGATGTGCCTATATTCTCTGTTGACCCTCTGATGTGCTGTTTAGAGAAGGTTTTTGCCCTGAGTTATTTATAGACCGTGGTGCCTATCTGGGCACATGTTCACTAGCCAGATAACTTATTTTTGTTTTTGAAATACTAAGTTTGTCTAATTAATTAATTAATTCTTTAGTGGCAGGGTCTTACTCTGTCACCCAGGCTGGAGTGCAGCAGCATGATCATAGCTCACTGCAACCTTGAGCTCCTGGGCTCAAGCAATCCTCCTGCCTCAGCCTCCCAAGTAGCTGAGACTACAGGTGTGCACCACCGTATCTGGCTAATTTTTAAAATTTTTTGTAGAGATAGGGTCTTGCTATGTTGCCCAGGCTGGTTTTGAACTCCTGGCCTCAAGCAATCCTCTTGCCTTGGTCTCCCAAAGTGCTAGGAGTTACAGGTATGAGCTACCATGCCCAGCCCAAATAACTTTTAATGTGCCCAAGGAAATGAACACAGTCTCTGGGTCTGAAGAATATTAAACTGTGGACAAGAAAATTTTCAATATTGATAATACTTATAAATTTAGTGCTTTAGAGTTTAGAAAGTATTCCACATAAATGTACCATCTCATTTGTTCCTCCTCAGCACACCTGCTGCTATCAGTGATGGAATGGCTTGTCAGGTCTGAAACTCCAGTCAGCATCTTTTGATTTCACACTCCTCACTATCTCTACTTTGCCACATTGCCTCTTTCTTTCAGCAGAAATTGAAAATAGTAACATGATATCTTTGGGTGATGTCAGTGACCCATCATAGTATGGCATAGGCTGTTGCCATCATCAGCGTCATCAAATGAGTAACAATTACTATTACTAATGTCAGTTTAGTACTTTGTATCAGGCATGTTTAAAGAGTGGAGTCCTGTCTAATATTTAAAAATAAGGAAGTTTAATTCTCACAAAAACCCTGTGGTGTACATATTAAAATTGTATAGCCTGTGTGGCCTTGGGTAAGATTAAATACTTTCCCAAGCGCATAGCGCTAATAAACAGCAGGGCCAGGATTTGAATCCAGGAGTGTCTGATGCCAGGGTCTGAGCCACAGCCATTAAGTCACTCACTGGGGTTCGTTCATTCAATTAGCAGATATCTATCGAACATCTACTCCATGCCAGGTACTGTTTCAGACGCTGGGGACGCAGTTGTGAATGAGGCTTGAGTTGTCCTTAAACAACTTACAATGAGTGAGTGAGACAGACAGTAAACAGGATATTTTTAGGCAATGATGAGTGGTTTGTAGGAAATAAAACTGAGTAATGTGACAGAGTGTCTGGGGTATATGACTGGGGTGCTGCTTTAGGCTGTTTGGGGGCTTCTCTGAGGTTAGACAGGGCTGGAGTATTCTAGACAGAGGGAGCAAGTGGAAATTAAAGGTCTTGTAGTTGGAACTGGCTTAATATGTTTGGGGAACAAGGAATATAGGAGAGAATGTGGAAGCCATTGGAGAGGCAGAGGTTGCCCACCCAGTAGTGAGGATAGATTTGCAGTGAGCTTCCCACACCCTCGTCCCAGCCCCCTGGTGATCCTGGCATAGTTGGGGTGAGGATACTGCCTTTGACCCTGGAGGAGAGCTCATAGACTTGTGACGGGACTCATTTCCGAGAAACAAACTACCTCCCAGAGGAGTAACACATTTCTTCAAGACAGTTGACTCTGTAGTCAAAACCCGTAGGATGGGTATAAGTGGAGACCTGGCTCAATGGCACATGCGACAACAAATCTGCAAATCTGTCTTAAATGACATCAAGTGGAAGCAACGTCAGTAGTGTGGCTCGGTTGCCAAAAAGATTGCTTTAGTCACAGGCTGTGCTGATGGAAGATGTACAGAAAGGCTGATGCCTGCCAAGTACAAGGAGGATATTTCTGGCCAAAAAGTGGACGCGGTGTCTTTGGATGCTGATGCATCCTCTCACAGCTGTTGAGAAACTGCCCTGCCCTGTGTCAGGGATGGTGCAGAGATGAGTCAAGCCTGGCTGGAGTTGGACTGGCTGATCTCTGTGGGCCTTCCCACCTGCAGTCCTGAGGGCCTCACTGCTGGGACAGCTGTCCAAGGTAACGGTGGTTGGTGACAATTATGAGAGATGATGGTCCAAAACCCGAATTCTGTTCCTATCTCCCTCACAGTTCAGGCCAGCACTCCCTCATTCCCTGACTCTTCTCATTGCTGTGCAGCATGAGGTCACTGAGTTTCTCTGGGATCCCTATTATTTTTAGTGGTGCCTTATTGAATGCCACTCTAGATTTTCTAGCTAACTGGTACCATCTGTCTGTAATCGCACTTCTCAGAGCTGCCTCCTTGTCATCAGCCTACCTCCCTCTCTGATGGTTGGGAACTAGTTGTATTCTCTCAAGACTTGCTGTACTTTAAAATTGTTACTTGGCATGGCAAACAAAGGCACAATATAGTGTCTGTGGAAGCCACCAAAAGCCTTGGAAAAGAAGGCTTGAGTTGTCATCTCATGTTAACAGCATCCTAGCCTCTGGTGGAAG
>RJWJ010046603.1:0-11303 GCA_004363605.1 Indri indri | reverse complement strand
AAAGAAAAAAAATCGATAGCAGTTTGATATCTCAATTGTTTCTAGAATCACCTGGAAGGAGACAAAACTGCCAGAGGGGATCACCATGAGAGATATTGACAGAGACTGATAAGAGGAGGGTGCTTTCCTAACTCCCGCCACATCAAAGTGCATCGAAAGAATGCAGGGCCTCCGTCTCCCGCTCAGGGCCATCAGGGCAAGTGGCCAGCTGCCAAGTTGCTATAAATCTGTTTTTTAATTTAACCTTCTCTCTGGCCTCACCATGAGGACTGCTGCACAAGCAAAGAAACCACGTGGAGCTCCTCTGTGATCATCACCGGAAGAAATTCGGAGATTGAAATAGAAAAGGCAATAGCAGCGGTGTGGGCAGGGGAAGGCTTATTTCGGGATTCCGTGAGGGTCTTTATAAATAATTGAGAGTAAGAAACAGGTTACACTGAAAATAAATGTAGCATACTAAATTATCAGTGTTACCCTATAAGGGAAATTTTTAAATACAGCCGGAATCTTTGGAACGTAACCAGAGGACTCCTGTTGTCTCCGAAGCTATTCACAATAAATAGCTCCTGAGACTCCAAAGTGCCAATTCACCAGTTTGTCTCTGCCTCAACCTTCATTTGGCAGGCAGCTCTGTTGTAAATCTTCGTACTGGGATGGAGGAAATTTGTTTCTTAGCTGCACCCCCCAGAGTTTACTCTTTGCTTAACACGAAATGTAAATATGTCATTGTGTTGACTGGAAGTCAAATGAAAGATGCCAATTGGAAGGAAATATCCAAGTCCCGGGTTAATTAATGTTTGGAATATTTTAATTGACTGCCCATGATTTGTATATCAGAACAGGCACAGGGACCTGAAGATCTTGAAGATGAAGAACTATTTTAGGACTTAAGAAGGAGAAATCTAGAAACTCAAAACTGTTGTCCCTTTGTCAAGATCAGATGTGTAGAAACTGCCTTGTCTGAAGACTAGATCATTTCAGTCAAGGGGTGGAGACCATCAGTGACCTGGCAGCAAATTCAGTAGCCACTTGACATAATTTAATCTTATGAAAGTCAAGAATCATATTTAAACCTATTTTTTACAAAGTGCTTGTTTCTATTTATTGATTTGGGGGTTTAGCTTTGAGAAATACAAATGCCTGCCAACTAGCTGGAATGTTGTTGGCAGATTTTATGGGACACCCATTCATAGTTTCACTATAAAACGCTCTCAAAAAACTCTCTAGAACTCAGTGGTGTTTATTGTGTACTGTAGGTAATGATTCTCTTAAAGAAAAGAAAAGTGAATAACTTCCACCAGACCACTCAATGTGGCAGGGATGGTGAGTGCAGGAAGACAGCCAGCTAAGAGGGATCTAGCCCAGTCTACCACTGACGATGTTGGACTGAATCTCTTGCTTTCAGGAAGTCGTGTTCCCATCCACAAAGTAAAGAACCAATCTGGTACAGGAATGAGAAGAGGATAGTCCAACCTGGACCTGCCTTCTAATTTAATTCAGGGTTCTAAAATTATTCTTGAAATAGGTTCCCACGTGCCTGGGATATGGGTGAGATGTAACATAAGAGTAGTAGGTAAGCTGCACCAAACAATACCACTTGTACAATCTCCATTGCTTTTTTTTAAATAAACTTTTTATTTTTGAAAAACTGTGTATTTACTGAAAAGTTACAGAAATAGTACAGAATTCCTATATATCCTTCACCCAGTTCATTTTACATCACCATGGTGCATTTGCCAAAAGAAACACTGGCTTGTTACTATTAACTAGACTCCAGATTTATTTGGATTTTCCAGTAATATCCTTTTTCTGTTCCAGGCTCCCATCTGGAATATTTCATTGCATTTATTGGTTATGTCTCCTTAATCTCTTCTGGTCTGTGACAGTTCTCAGTCTTTCCTTATCTAGCCTTTGAAAGGTAGCTTCTAAATCCAGCTCAAATTGGCAGAAAAGGGTGGAGCATGACTAAGCTGCACCTTTAGGAGTGGGGAGTATATTATTTCAAATACTTAGGTAAGGAAGATCTGTCTTTTCTCCCTTATTTATTTATTCAATTATTTATTTATGTCACTATGGAATCATGTATATTTATTTTATATGTTGGTTTACATTTTGACTCATGTATATTTATTTTGTACTATGGGTTATAATTCAATACGACGTTATTTATTTTGTTGTTCAAATTCCAGTTTTGGCCATTGGGAGCTCTTTCAGTTGGCTCCTGTGTCCCTTTGACAAGCTCCCATTCCTTAAGTTTTTGAGTACCTCCAGGCTCATATTATTTTTTTCCCTGCCTTAGCCCTAGAACCAGTCATTCTCCAAGGAGCCTTGGTTCTGGTTATCAGCAAATAGTATTTTAAAATCAAGATCTGGGTGCTAGATGTGCTTATGGCTACTGGGGTGTCACTGTTTCTAGGTAGCTAAGAGAACTAGGTAGTAATGCTTGTATACTAAGATACACAGTTACACAATCACACAATTGTAGATATGTATGGCCATACATGTCTATCTATACCTGTATCTATGATTATTCCTGCATCTGTCCATTTGTATAACTCAAGTTTAACTTAGTTATACTGATATCTCAGACTCTAACCTGGCACCACATGGTTCCTTCTGACCGTCCCTTCCTGCTTACCTCTCACTTCCCACTCCAATAGTGAGAAGCCTGGCTCCCCGATCCATCACCCTTTTATTTATGTGTTCACTCCCAGTGTACATATAAAGCAGTTTCACAACTGTTAACCCATACCTCTAGAAAAAACAAATTTACCAGCTAGAACCCAATGTGTATCCTTACAGTGCCCAGACAAAACAGTTTCCCAGAGGTATTTAGGGCAGCTCCTTTACCCCCTGCCTCTTCTGTAAGGTTATTTCATACATTTGCAATACAATTAGATTCACATGTCATAGTCTGCACTCCGTCCTGGTGGTGGTGGTGGTGGTGGTGATTTTAGCTTGCAAACATTAAGATTCTTTTCTTTTACTATAGGTTTCCTAAAAGTTTTAATTTTTTAAGGGTTTTGTTCTTTTCTCAAATATTATATTTGAATAAAATTTTATGACAGAAATTATAAAGGTTTTTAAAATTCATTGATACTGTTGTATCAATGCTGTTTTCTTTTTCTTTTCTTTTTTTTTTTTCCAATCTCTCTCTCTCTCTCTTTTTTTTAGTTGCAACTTTTTTTTTCAGAATGTTATGGGGGCACAAATGTTTTGGTTACATGGATTGCTTTTGTACTGCTTGAGACAAAGTTATAAATGTGCCCATCACCCAGATAGTGGCTGAGTAGCACTCCATGGTATACATATACTACTCATGAATTGATGGGCACTTGGGTTGATTCCACATCTTTGCGATTACGAATTGTGCTGCAATAAACATTTGAGTGCAAGTGTCTTTTTGATAAAATGACTTTTTTTCCTTTGGGTAAATACCCAGTAGTGGGATTGCCGGATCAAATGGTAGCTCTACTTTTGAAGAATCTCCATACTATTTTCCACACAGGTTGCACTAGTTTGCAGTACCACCAACAGTGTGTAAGTGTTCCTTTCTCTCTGCATCCACACCAGCATCTACTGTTTGGGGACTTTTTGATAAAAGCCATTCTCACTGAGGTTAGGTGATATTTCATTGTGAGTTTGATTTGCACAAACACCAACACATTCCTGCCTTCCTGCTTATCCTCTGGGTACCAGTACCTGAGAATTCTCTGCCTAAATGGCCCTAAGCCACTTCCAGGTCAAGCATGGGACTCTTCCCTAGGTTCCTCCTCCTGAGGCTGAGGGATGTTCAAGGGGAGGCTGTTCCCTGGGTGGTGTTGGGTGGAGAGGAGAAGGGCAACAGCAGTGGGCTGGGGAGGAGGGCTCCATTCTTACTCTTGCCTTGAGCCCCACAAATAAATATATTAGGAGCAGGTCATGTACTATATGCTTGAGTTATCTCATTCAACCCTTTAAGAAGTCCTGCCAGGTGTCTACATTATACTGAGGAGCAATAGGACAAAGAAGTCATGTCAATTGTCTAAGGATTCACAGCATGTAAATAGTGGAAGGCGGGATGCAAGTCCAAGTTTATTTTGCACTGTATATTTTAGGGCCACCATGTCACATGACTCCACTCACATTGTTGTCAGGTGCACATGCATCCCAGAGTCGGGGACTGTACAGCCAGTGTGGCTACACCACGTAGCCATGACTATGCAAAGAAACAGTTGCTCATTCACAACGTCCAACTCATTCCCTGTGTTTAGCCTCATTTCTCACCTGCTACCCTGGTCCTTTTCTTCTTTTGGATTTGTCCTCAGCTAGCAGCATGGGCTTCTGAATTTACAGCCTCTGTGGTCTCCATGCAGCTCTCTGATGCACATGTATGTACTTGAGAATCCATGTGTCTTTCAATCATGAGGTTTAAAATGGGTAAGCTTATTCTCAAGGAAATGGCAGGTATGCCTCTCCAGGTGGGAGGGCATGACATTTCTGCCACGTGCCACTTCAACCCCCCTTGCCTCCCGCACAAAGGAGTATTTTAATAGAAGGTTAATGGAGGGCATACGGAACAAAAAGAAAACCCTATCATCGTTATTCCGTGTTTTACTGTAATAGAGGTCAGCTCTCCCAGATTCTTCCTAGTATCCATCTTTAAAATGAATTGTTTAGCCTATGAAAACAAAACCAGTTTATTTATGATGACAGAGAAGCTGTAAATGTGCTCCTGATCTGTGCATTGACTAATTAGATTAATTAAGCCTGCATGCATTTCAGAACAGGCAGGCAGGTGGCAAATAACATTTGAGATGATTTATATGATATATTCCATCAAGCTTCCAGTTGATAAATAATATCACATTCATTCCATTAAGATATCGAAGTGGAAGAAGGAAACAGTGCATTCTTGGCTCTGTGCTGTTACCAAAAGAGCAACTGTTGAGGTTAATACACTGGGCATAATTCACACTCCTCAAAACAGTGAAGAAAAACCACACAAGCCAAATCTCAAACTCAAGTTAGTCTCAGCAGTCCCTTTCCTATGCAGAGGTAATTCTTTGCCACTGCAGTGGAATTGAATTTTAGGAACAGAGATGAGATTTGAATCTTAATTAAGTCATTGTAGCTTGCTACTGAATTTTGCTAGAAGCTCCCATACCACAGTGCTCTCCTAGTCAATCGGCTTTCAGTGAATGCTCCTGGAAAATTAAGGTGAATTTGGCTGAATATAAGGTCCTTCTTTCCTTGGCCTTCAAACTTCAACATGCCTGAGAATCACTGGCAGCATCTGTGTGAGTGCAGCCTCCTAGGCTTTTCTCCCAGTAGGTCTGTATAAAATCCAATAATCTATTTTGTTTTGTTTTTTGTTTCTGTTTTTGTTTTTTATCAACATCTAGGATATCAATATCACACCATATCAATAAGCCCACACATAAAAAACTGAATCCTGTTATCTGATTCTTGGTCTTTCAAAATTCTCAAGTTCATTGGATATATTAGACTGACTCCTTCTGTTAGAGTAGTCAGTGTTTATCAAAGCTTGGTTAAAGGACCACCTGCATTACAATTTCCTAGGGGATGTTGTAAAAAGTCAGATTCCTAGGCTTCACTTGATACCTGAGGAATCCAAAATTGCAAGGGCAATACAGGAAAATCTGCATTTTAACAAACTACCCAGATGATTCTTATGCATACTTAAATGCAAGGACCACTGTCTTGGAGCAAGGAATATTTGAGTAGGTGTAACAGAAAATGGAGGAGTCTCCTCTGTATCTTCCTTGTAGTCATAAGTTTGCCCAGGAGACAAAGATGTATGTCTCACCCTGCCTAGATCAGTAAGTAACGTCTCAAAGAATGAACTTAGGCTTGTATAGAAGATAGTGTTGGAATGGTCTGCCCTCGAGGCCACCTTTTGGTCTTCTAATTCTTTTTGGTCTATGCCCTAAAGGACTCTGCAAAATTGCTACCATCTTGTTGATGACTACTTCCAAATTGCCTCTAGGACACTGGGAAGAAATTGGTTACATGGAAAGTTCCCCGACCTACTGCTGCTGGGGTAGAGTGGTGGGACATGCAGGTGCCATTGCAATAACTAATGGCAGAAACTGACGTGTGAGACAGGCTCCAATCAAAACCTGACATCCTCCTCAGCCCAGGAAGAGATGATAACCCTTTCTGTTACAGCAAAAAGGCAGGCAAACAAGCAGAAGGGAAGTTTTCAGAATAGAGAGTTACAAAATGGCACAGCAGCCAGATTAAAAAAAAAAAAAAAAAAGGCAGCTCACGTGTTACAGAACATAGCAGCCAAAGCAAAGCCTCCAACAAAGTCATTGGACAGTGTCTGTATTTAAGCTTTGTGCGCTCATGTAAACAGAGAGAGAGAGAGAATAATCAGAAAATCGTAATGAGAATTCTAATTATAAGATGTTATCATTTCATACCAGACTGCATCAGAGAGGGATGAGCTGGATGGAAAAGGAGAACCTTGAAACCTGGGGGGAGAGGACAGTGCACAGGACCAGAAGAGATGCCCTTCCTTTAATCATGCTGGCTAAATTGTCACTCGTTCCACAGTGAGAAGGAACTAAAAATTGATTTGAGAGACTCTTTTATATCCTTCATAATTCTGGCAGTGATTTCTTTTGCTCATTACTATATATTGTTTTCTCCTTCCCTAGCAGAGATTCAGGTCACTCATAATAAACTCTGTTGTTATGTTCATTAAGTTCCCAAAGAATAGCCCTGCCAAGTATCACTGCATGTAGGTACTTTAGTTGGGTAAATCCTCCTTGGTAGACACAGAGAAGATTCTAGTCTCCAGAGTGGATGAAATCTTGAAAATGATATTCCTCTGGAGCATCTTTCTGAATGGGTGAACTACATCTTAGCATAGTGAAAGGAATGATATCATTCAACCTGTTAAAATATATCCTGGCACAATTTAAATGCCTAACCTCATAAAGCATTGCTGTTAAGATGCTCTTTATTGAGCTATAATTTCAAGATTATACACAGTTAGGCAGTTTTCCTTTATAAGCAAGTGTCTGTTGAAATCCAGTTCTTGAGTGGCCTTTCCATCTGTAGCCTCATCATAACATTGGCTTGCTCTACCTTGGACCTATTGTCAGCAGAGAGAGAAAAATTGAGTCAGCAACAGGTTTTTTGTTAAAGGCACATGATTTTGTCCTATCTTCTCAATTGCTAGCTTCCATTAGGCTTTTATCTCCTTATAACTATATGTATGTTTTAGTTCTTATTTTATGCTTTTCCAGTTTCTAAAAAAAAACTTGTAAGTGTCTTGTAATAAAAGACATACAGAAGGGAGAGTCATTAGAAGTAAATAGACAATGGCAACTATACCTAAAGAGAGTGCATTGCTAATCCAGAAGACACTCACTCATTGTTACTGTGATTGAGCATTAAATTTAGGTGTAAACTTCCTCGAAGCCAGGGAAAACAGGGAGATACGATGTATTACATAATTCTTATTATTTAGAGAAAAAATATCTATCAACTCTTTAAGGCATAGAACTATAAATTCACCTATTTAAAACATGTATTTGACAAATGTTTGCAATCAGGTATGTAATCATTACCACAGTCCACAGAACATTCCATCACTCCAAAAAAGCTCCTCATGCCCTTTTACAGTCAATCTCCTCCCCTAATCCTCACCCCTGGAGACTGCTCTGTTTCTAGTCACTACGTTTTTCTATTTCCTGTAATTTCACCTGAATGGAATCATACCACAGCAGTTAGTGTCTGGCGTGTAGAGTGTGTTCCACGGAGGCTATTTTCACTTCCTTACTTGGTACATTTCTTATATCCTTGGGGTTAGGAGAAGCTTCAATCTTTTATGTCTGGTTTCTTTCACTCAATATAAAGCTTTTGGGAATATACCTGCTGTTTCATTATCAGCAATTCGTTCCTTTTTATTGCCAAGTAGTATTTCATTGTAGAGGTGAATTGTGATTTATTTATCCATTCACCAGTTGAATATTTTTTCCAGTTTTTAGCTATTATCAATAAAACTATTATGGATGTTCATGTGTAAGTATTTGTGTAGACATATGTTTGCATTTTTCTTGGGCAAATCTCTAGGAATTGCTCCATATCCTTGTTATGCTTGGTATTGTCGGACTTTTGGGGTTTAGCCCTTCTAATGGTTGTGTAGTAGTATCTCTTTATGGTTTTTACTTGCATTTTCCTAATGATTAAGGATATTGAGCATTTTTATATGCTTCTTTACCATTCATATATCTTCTGTAAGTGTCTGCTTGAGTCTTTGCACACATTTTATCAAGTTGTTTGCCTTCTCATTTATAGTGTTATTTTTTCCCCTGTTTTTCAATGGAATCTCCTTTATCAAGAAAACTCAATCTGGACTGAAAGTCCATTTTCAAACTTAAGCATAATTCAGATGGTATAGAAATGAAAGTCAAAAAAGGAATGTCATATAAGAAAATTCTACCTGTAATAAGAACAAATAATTCAACAAACTCTAAATGTTCCTAGGTGTCTCAGGGCAAAAACAGATTGGGTGGAATTACAAACCACATCTGTGTTCAGAGATCAGGATTGACAACAAGGTCTCCTAACTTGGGAGATCTGAAAACCGATTCAAAGGGCAGACTAAGATCTCATCAGGGACTGAGGACATGTGTTTACTTCTAGAGCCTTCAAAGGCAGACACAGGAGGTCGGAATTGGTGTTTCCATGCCAGTTTTCCCAGGTGTTAATTCACGTGTCCTCTGGTAGCCACCACTTACCTCTTCACGGTTCTTACACAATAGGTGGAGAAAGCAACTTCTAGCCAATAGACAACTTCTAAGAGGGTCAAGAGAACTTCCACAGCCAAGGCAGAGTTGGTATCTGGTGTGGAAGGTGTGTCCCTCAGAGGCAATTTTCACTTTTTTACTTGCTACATTATATCCTTGGGGTTGGGAGGGAGCTTCCAGACCCTGGAATGTCCAAACTGGATATCTGAGGGCATTTTTGAGTCAGCATATAGTGGGGAAAAGAGAGGGACCAAGAACAATAAAGGTGACTGTAATCGATATGTATGTTTGTTTTAACATGATGGCTAGAAGTGAGGAGAGTCAGTAAAATCATTTTAAAATAATGTTTCTTTTTCTCTTCAGGGATAGACTTGAATTCAAGTTTGAGGACAAATTGCTCTTCTGTTTCAAGAAAACCATATCAATGAGCTCTTTTGATTACTTCAAGCTACAGCTCCAAAAGGAGCCAACTGATCCTCTCAAAATGGAGCCAGGGGCAGGGGCCAAGGATGAAACAACCCCACAGTGGACTTGTGGAGAGTTTCGATCTGTGAATTCTATCAAACAGTAGCCAACCTTTATGGATTTATTTTCCCATATTATTCTCTTCTATTTTCTCTCAGTTTCAGACTATTCTTATTTGAATAAAAAGGAACAATGCCAGAACTAAGAAAATCTAAATAAAAGTATGGACTTCAGGTAATAATAATGATCCATATTGGTTCATTAATGTCATGAACATACCATACTATCTTAGTAATTTTTCTGTAAATTGAAAACTGGTATACAAATAGAATTTATTTATTTTTATCGTTTAAAAATAGAACAGTGCTTTCTGAAGACCAGACATGCATGGGACACCGGGGTTACACAAACTTCACTGGTTTCTCAATTTTTCTTAGCCCTAGTTATGTTTACCTCCACATGTTTGAGAACAAATAGAAACAGTGGGATGAAGAATTACTATTGTGTATTGCCTTGCAGGGATGCAGCTTGGAGAGAAGAATGTTCTGGAGCAGCATGATGCCTGCCAGAGGCTGCACGTAATTTATGATGATTTCCTTGTTTATTTTTTAAAGCAATTGACTTGCCTATAAAGGAGCCAAAAATTATGTAGTTTCTTTCTCCTATTAGCTTATTAATTCCTTGAATGTATAAGCCATGCCTTCTCATTCTTTTGTGTAGCACGTAGTATCTTGTATTCAGTAGGTCCTGAATAAATAGATATATTTGAATAAATGTTATGCACACAGGCCTTGATGACCACAGGGCAGTCTATAATCTAATATGAGAAAATATATAATAGTCAATTTATATTCTTATCAATTAAATATAAAAATGTTTGCTACATCTTCTTAAAATTAGCTGCTGTTAAAATTACTAAGACAAGTCTACTTCATGAATTCATCACATTGAAAGCGCACCTCCACCCAGCAAAAAAATAAAAGGTTTTCAGTTCAACAAGCAAAAACTATATTTTGAAAGATTAATTTCCATCTTTTTGACATCCTTGTCACTCAAAGCCAGAAAATTTGATTTAGGGGTTTCAAACTCTGTCACTTAGAACAAATTTCAAGCTGTGGATGTCTATGCAAAATTTCAGTGGTAATGTTTCCCTGGCCAAGTTGTTGCGGCCTTCAAAACAGAATTTGCAGCAGAGACTCTGGCAGGTTCTAAATGTAGCAGATTGAATATTGATGTAATGTCAAAAGGGTTCCATAATTAAAGGTGTTTCTTTATAGCAGCTCCCTTCACCCATTCATTAATTCAACAAATATTTATGGAGCACCACCTATTTGCCAGACACCACATTAGCAAGGATTTTCTGTTTCCAAAATAAGATAAGTTTACTTGATGAATGAATGAATGAATGAGCAAATGAATGAATGAATGATGAAGGAGATGCCTCCAACAGCCACATTACTCCATAGCTCCAGGAGTAGTGAATGTGAAAGGAAAAATGGAAAAGCAAAAAAAATTCCTGACTTAGAAACACTTCTTTGGGAGGCAGGGAAGTGAAGTCCCTGAGATTCTGCTGGGGTATATTCTCTGACAACCCCCTCTCCAAACCTGTTATATGAGCATATTGCCTCTCTCCAGCCCTTCTGATTCTCAACCCAGAAAGGGAGCCAGGTATTTTCAGCCGAGCTCTTGCCTTTCTATTCTTCTTCTCTCCTTCAGTTTTCTCCCCCAAGCCCCAGAGGGCTTTTCCTTTTCCATCTTGCAGGAACTCCTCTCATGTCATATTCATCTTTGTAGGGGGACATGAGACTCAGTTTCACAACCAAGTCTGTGTTTTGTTGATTTTTGCTGCTTTTTGTTTGCTAGTTTAAGCTTTATTAGGAAGAACACACAAAACTAGATAAAACAGCATAACAAACCCTCATGTACCCATCACTCACCCCCCAAACCCATCAACCCAGGGCCAATCTCTCCCCATCCATACCCTCATCTACTTTCCCATCCTTATATTATTTTGCAAATTCAGAGCATCCTGCATTTTCAGTTATACCCTAATGACAGAAAGACTCGATGGGA